>JAIPRM010010375.1:0-13832 GCA_025469315.1 Stegophylla sp. TES_Ste_2020
CTATTTATACGTATATTTAAATTTTCTTATATTTTTTATAAAAGGATGATGGTTTCCAAGTCTTTTTTTTTTTAAATTTTGGGTAGTTTTTACCAAAAAAAAAAAATTGAAGAATTGAAAAATTCAAAAAATGACCTCTTTAAAATACCAACTAGAGGTTTATTCGGTTTCAAAAAGTTATTAATCGAGACTTTTGGCCCAGTAGATCTATATGAAAAAATGTTTACAGTAAAAAAATTAAACATTGTAAGAACATAAGCTTCTTCACTCGTTCCTAATCTAAAATTAGTTATATATCAATGTTATGAATATGAAATGGTTATTTCGTAAGTTTGTGAAGACTTATTATGAGAAATGGGGCGCTTATATAGAAACTCGAAAGTTTGGAGGGTAAAAACAAAAAAAATCGAATGAATAGACTACTCTATGAAAGAATACTTTAGGCCGGGGCATTTATACATATGTTTTAGAAGCTATAAATATATTAGGGGCTGAGGACCACCGGTAATGTAATGTGCAAGGAAAATTTATAAATTAGCCCCTCCTTCACGGAACTTCAGATACGCCACTATATTTTACAAGGTGATTTTTTAAGCACGTCATATAGGTTTAAATTTTTTCAAATACAACTCGCAACGCAACTGAAATCATACATTTTTACGAATAAATTGCTTCTTTATTTTTTTATCTATGTTAATTTTTGTATTATATTACTATTTTCTTAAATGGCGACCACTATAATACACGTTACTTAATATTCTAGAAAAAAATATTTTAACATGTTTTTTTTTTTTTTTTAATTCTGATATTTGTGTTTCTCTTTTACTAAATTAGTGTTACAAGGAATAAAGAAGCAAGGGTACGTCTCGAACTTCCACTATTCTATTAGGTACATTATGAATTTTAAATGTTTATATCATTTAAACCGTTGATTAAAAAATAAAAACTTATGTGGCAACACTTTCCGAATTCCTGACTATTGATGATTCAAGAATTCTCACCTAATATTTATGAGATTTAAGGTCCTATGGACCACGTTTTCGATACTCGAACTGGGCTTTGAAATTTTAGCAAACACGTCTAGTCGACCCGAACGATAATTAGAGTAACCGTTGGGTAAATACATATATAATGTGTTCGATCGGGTGTTTGTGTGTACAAACTCTGAGATGTAATTAATTATAAGGTGTGCCGGCAGACCGTGTAGAGTAACCATTTATAACGATCAGAAGTTGTAATGGGGACGTTTACGGTATAAGTTTTCTACTACAGGTACCAAAGACGAAGTTTTACGGTATTTTTTTTAGATTCCGAGTGGAGTGAAGAAACCTGTGTTTTTACAATGTTGTTTCTTTTTTTTGTGTGTATATGTGTGTTATAAGTTTTTATATCAAGATAATTGTCCAGTGGTTTCGATCTGCAACTTTTTTAATTACAACTATTCATCTTTAGACGGTAAATTTCTCAAAATGTTACAAAAATACTCGAAAGCAATCTTTTTTTAATCCAAACTGCAAAAAATCAACTATAAATAAACAATAATGTCAAATATTACAAGAAAATTTAAAAAATGTGAAATTTCTAACACTTTTTTTTCTCATTA
Organism: Stegophylla sp. TES_Ste_2020; assembly: GCA_025469315.1. NCBI lineage: Eukaryota > Metazoa > Arthropoda > Insecta > Hemiptera > Aphididae > Stegophylla > Stegophylla sp. TES_Ste_2020. The sequence continues at coordinate 1,604 of JAIPRM010010375.1, forward strand.
TTTCTTTTCTTTTCTTTTTTTTTTTAATTTTCTCATTTTATAGTGAAATATAAAACTAACCTAGCAAAAATTATTATTTATTATTATTATTTTTTTTTTTTTGTTGAAGCAAAAATATTTAGAATTTTTGAGTAAAATTATCTTTTTAGCAACTACTTAACAACTCGAAATTCTATCTTCTATTTATATGTTTATAATACAATGCAAAAAATTGATACCATGTAAATTTAAAAGACACCTTTAAATAACTGAAGAAAGCGGATGTTTTTGTGTGAACAAGAATATTTTTACTACGTATTAGTTGCGTATCTGAAGCTCACTTATGGAAGAGGTGAGGTAAAATTGCATTATGGCATTATTTTTTTTATTCAATTTAATATCGTATACTTACCAATGTAATTATATAAATAATATATTTAACTTATAAGACAAACATATTTTACTTTATAATTTCAAACCATTATTATATATATTACATGAGAAATACAACGATCATAAAATAAGGAAAATCAGGTAATATTTTATATTTTGTTTTATTTTTATATTAAATACTTTGACGTCCAATTAGGATTAAAATTTTGAATTTTCGGGATTTTAACCTGTCGGGATTCGACTCGGGTCCGTAAGAGATACTCTGTGAGCCGAAATAACCAATTATCAATACGCTCTTAGATGATAAATTATATATATACACAATTATTATAGAAAACATTACCCTTAAATCCGAGGGAACAATCAACCCATTGCCCTCACCCCTACCTCATATGCACCACTGATACTTATTTATAGGAAAACTTCTAAATATGGGACATGTCTATGGCATTTTAATTTTTGATTTAAATACTCGTAATAGCACCAGATGAGTTGAACTATTTTGTATTCATAATAAATAAAAATTATTGATTTAGGTATTGTTTATTTAAATTCAGAAATAAAAGATAACAGTCGACACTACGAAGTTACTATTATTAGTTATAATTATTATACGTAATGATAATAAATATTACAGTTGACAAGTCTTTAACAAGTCATTGCGTCAACGGAATTATTTTTTTAGTTTATGTTACTTGAAGTTGCCCTATTCGTGTTGATATGAGTTTGTGATTCCATTATGTGGACGTATAATATTTTATTTCACAACAGAAGAAAACAATTATCTATAATAAAAGGAAAAAGTCAGTTTTAACCTTAAAATTATTTTCATTTACCTTTGCGTACATTTTTAAATAATAATTTGTAATATAAAAATATAATATAATATTATGTATATTTACATTATATATAAATAATTGAATAGTTAAAATAACAATACATACAAAATATAAAATATCATCATTATAACATTGAACAAACGTTGTATGGTATGTATTATAATATATTAATAATTGACATACGGAATTGGTTAATTGAAGGTGTCAGTGCAATAACAAGACAGCTCCATTTTCAAAAAGTTTTCTGGGGACACATAAAACTTAATTTTAAAATCCACAACGACCAAATAATTTTTTTTAAATATATGAAATTGTAGTTCACATTGATACCAAAAAACTGGTAATCAAAAAAAAAAAAAAATTAAAAAGTGGAGTTGTACTTTATTGTGATTTAAAGTTTAGAAATGAGGAGTTGTTTGGTTTTTTTAAGATAGTAAAAATTATATATTGTAAAGTTTAGATGTTAATGAGTTTAAAAAAAAAATTAAAAATCTGGATCCGTCTGGTTATTGCACGGAATACCAACAACCAGACAGCTTCTTTTGCGTTGTATTGGACAATAATAATAATCGGAGATATCTGGTTTTTACACAGAAATGTCGGCTTAATTTTTCTTTATCCGAAAATGAAATCGTTTTCGAAAAAAAACTGGAGCTGTTTTGTTATTGTACTGACACCTTCAATTTCTCCCTCAATAAAGATGAAGTCTCCCCAAGTAGCCCCGGACACCTCCGTATAGTGGAGAACATACTTTCAGCTACAGTGATTGTCCGGTATTTCCACGTTCCACCGTTTGAAATTATTAACGTATACCACCTACCAGTGTACACGTTTTAATGTTTGGACGTTAATTCACGGCTTGCACATCATGAATAAACGCCACTGACAGGCTCGCGAACCGCTGCCGACGTACGCGTACTTTTGACAGCATACAACGACTGCCTACGCCGACACCGCGCGCCGCGCCGCTGCCACGGACCGAATTTTCGGCCGTCACACGCGTACGAATTTAATTGCGCGCGATCCGACGGTTTTTGATAGGCGCCGTATTATTACTTGTCACGCGTTCGGGTCGACCACCATCACGGTCGACCACGCCGAAAAGTCTGTAAAGTAATCTCAGTAGGCGCCAAAATTTGTAATTAAAAATACTGAAGTTAGTTATTCTCAACAACTATGACGTGATAAAATAATTGTGCATACGTTACCAAATACGCAAATAAAATATAGCAATAATATTATAACATATTTGAGTAAAATAATTTTGAAAAGTATTTTGGATCGGTACTCAAGTACACGGGAAGAAAATTAACTCAAAACATTATGTATTTGGATATTTTATAAAACGCCATGGTGAATGGAATAAATTGATGTACCTACTACGAACATATTAAAATTATTCATGTTTTAAATACTCAAAAAAATATGATAGGTTTCTTTTCCTGAGTTCTAATAAAGTTACTTAATGAGATACCATTTATTTTATTTTAGCAACTTCTAACTTACCGAATTTTTTCTCCTCGTTATTTGATTACTAAACAGATAGATATGTTAATTATTTTCCTAAAATGATTATTTACATATATTTATAATATTTTCATGTTACATAAAATTATAATAATATTTAAAAAAAAAAAAAATTAAGTTTGTAAATATGACATATGTGTTTAGAGAAGTTTTACTATTGGTATTAGAGTATTATTATTTATTTCATTCACAGCGACAAAACTGATTTCACATTGAGAAATTCATATGTATGCATATACATATCACGATCTGGTTAAGTCAAAATCAAAAATTTGGTATATATTTTAACAAATCATAATGGAAAATCACTATGAAAATGCATGTTACTTTAAAATTATGCGTTAAAAATATAATAACAAAAAAAAAAAAAAAAAAATATGAAGTAAAATAAAGTAGATAAGTCATAAGTACATTATTTATCTCTAGAAATAAATTAATTCATTCCAAACACCTTTAATAAAGTTTAACAATAGAATAAGAAAACATCCAAAAACCTGCTGTTATAATTTATAATGTTTTAAAATATTATATTTTATTATAAAATGTTATATTATAATAAAAACATTGTGAATAATAAAGTTCAAAATATGAAAATTGTGTTTATAACCAACTAATCTCAAATAATAGACAAATAACCTGGACTTCTGTAATAATTATAACAAGTTCAGGGCACAGGTAATGCAATACACTTCTATATAATTGTGCTCATTAACTAGTTCAAAAGTTATTTTTAACTTTTTTAATTCAATTAGTTAATTATTTTATCATTAATCATATATCTTTCCTAGTTGGAGTTGTTTTAGTTAATCATACGCTTTAGTAGCTAAATTTGGCCAAAGCGTTACGCATTTCAATTGCCCAAAATATTTTATTTTGAAAATTTAATATTTAGTTTATTTAATAAAAGTCTGATAACATAGTTTACTCAAAGTAAATCATGTGAAGAATTTTATAAATAACCAACTCTAATATACTATGCGTTGTTAATCATTTTAAAAAGTTCAAATTCAAATCGTCTGACAAAAAAATTCAATTCTTTCCTATCAATATAATATTTTGTGTGTTTAGATTGACTTTAAACTAGCCAAGTTAAACTTTTGTTTTGTTATCAATTAAGTTTCTTAAGTGAACATTAAAATATGAATTTAACTTAATAAACTCCCGTTAATTTATCTGACTTTTGCATCTTTCGTTTATTATTATTATTATTATCATTACTCTTTGAAGCATACTCGTTTATCTTCGAATGATCTTTCTTAAATATCCTTTTTGACCAATTTAAATTATTGTACTCAGTTGTGCTCTACATTTTGTAACCAACCCGATGACGGCCATTTACTGACTAACCAGTCGTACTACAAACAATCTCTTAACGAAAGTCACAAGTTCTGTTTTACATATTATTATATATATTTAAATTATAGAAAATTTGTAATTTTTTGGAACTAGTATAAAGCTTATGTACAAATAAAAATGATTACATTATTTTAAATAAACTCATTTATTCAGCAAGCGCACACGTTATGATACGATAAGGTCCACCGGCTCTTGAATTTTTCGCGTGGTTGGGTGGTTAGCCGTTATACAATACCGTTAAGACCCGTCCACATAAAATCGAGTGTTCGCCATTGCATACATTAATTATTTACTTCAGTGAACGATTTTATAAATTTCAAACAGAGTTTGATTTGCATAACAATCCAAGTACAGGCTATATTATATACTCGTTTAATGTATGCGTGAGATATTAAAAAAAAGCTAAATTCAAAATAATATAACACTGTTCGGAAAATTTGTCTGATCTATTAATTTGTATAAGACTTTTTATTATTAATATAGTTATTATTAAAAAAAAAAAAAAAAAAGTCCTAGAAAATACTAAATCATGGAATAGAAATTAAATCTGATGATATTAATATGCTTCTCACTGAAAATTATTACGATTGTTTTAATAGTTATTATTAAAGCCTTTCAAAAAGTACAAAGTAGCGTAAACTAATTTAATGAAAAATAATTACAAATCATAATGTTTAATAATATCTTTGTAACTTTTGGTGCAAATTATAAAAACGCTTTATTGATATTGGCAGAATTCATCAATAAAATTATCGTCACTATTCATACATATATTGGACAATATGAAGAGCTAATAATTATTTCTATTGACTCTTTATATTAATCGTGAAATGTTTTAACAGTGAAAACAATAATAACTGTGTAATCATTTTTACGTTCTATTAAATTAATTAATTATTTTTTTTTTTACTAAGTAAAATGATATACACAGCGATTCATTAAATAAGTTCACCCCATTTTTTGGCCATAAAAATGCAAGAAATTGGATTTTTCTTTTTAAAAAAATAAGTTACTGTAAAAACAATGTTTTTCATAATTTTGGTTTTCATTTTAAATGAAGGATGTTCTATGGTAAAACAATTTTTTTTTCAGATGATCCCCCCCCCTTATTTTGAATATGGAAATTTATTCAGGTAATTTTTCTGTGAATTTTGATGTATTCAAATCATATATTATGAACCGTATAATATGACATTGAGTGCATTGTTATTTATTTTTATATTAACTATAAAACTTTATTTTTTTTTTAATGTACAATTATCATTAAAATTGCAACAATAACATAATATGTATGTTGCTGTTTATCACGACTTCAAATATTTCATGTATATTCTATGGAAATTACACAAATTTTCAGCTGTTTTCCGAACACAGTCGTATTAGCTAGTTGAAAAATTATGATCCATCGAAGACCAAATTTCTTCGTATTTTTCATCGATTTTGTTCATTATATTTGAGTTTTTCATGTTTGCGGCATAACCAGAATCGTTATTCTCAATATTTAACACATTTACATTAAAACATATATATATGTTATCGAGTTTTTTTTAAAATTTCTTTCGATTGAGTTATATCCCAACTCTATTGCGTAAAAATTTACAAAAGCATTCGTCTTTGAAGAAAGTAAACAGGATAAGTAGATTAGCCACCTATTAATATACGTCAAAAAAAAATATTTTCTCTATTTTTGAGCTTATGTGCCTCATCAATATCGTCAGTGTCAATAAATAACTGAATACGATGATGAATGTTCCACTCGAAAATTTCTTATCATTTGACAACAAAAAGTATAATAATGATAATCTATATATTTTATGGGTTTGTAAACGACATCAAAATAAAAATTGAAATATTAATAACTGTAATAATAAGTTTTAAAAAATTCTACGCATACAAAAAATGTATATAAACATAAAAAAGTTACATCAAACGTATTAAACATGATAAGGGTTTTAAAATTTCTTGAAATTTATTTTTTTTAAATATTTCATGAAAATTGAAATATTTCATTCACGTGAAAATAAAAAAATACAAAATTATAAATATATACATATATATAATCAGAAAGAAAGAACAATTAACGTGTTTAGGAATATTATAGGTATGTCTAATGTATGAAAATTTAAAATACAAAGGATTTATTACTTATTATTGAATAGTGCCTATGGTTTTTTGTTAGTTATATTCTTATATAAATTGATAGTTTTGTAATTTTTAACAATTTAATGTTTATTTTAAAGCTTCTAAATTACTGTAGGTAATAACCTTAAGATATCATAAACTGAATCATACAAATGTATACCAGCAAATTTTTAACTAGACTTGAATTTATGAATTTTTATTTGTAATAAATTCAAATTACAATAGAACTTCTATTTTATTGTTTTTTTTTTCGGTGATGATCTAAGGAATATTTATCATCTCTACACAAATACAATAATATCGAATTAAATGAAAAGTAGGTATTTTAGCTATAAAAAATGTTGTTAAATCAAAATTATTCACATCTTTGGATTAATTATATGAGAACTGTATTAAGTTATTTTTAATAACAAATTAATTAGTGGTATATATGTATTAATAGATTTTGACATCACACTCAAACTGTAAATCCATTATAGGGAAATTCGCAAATTTAACGACATAATCAGGTAGTTGATAAAGTTTCACTTCTCAATAAAAAATAATTATATCATCTGCATATACCTATTAGGAAAATAATACATAATTCATAATTTCATTGAAATATTTTACAAACAGTAAAATTTTCGATTTTGAAATATTTCAAATTGAGAACCCTAAACATGATTTAAATTAGATGTGATAAATTGTAGGTAAATACCATTTGTAAATTTTAATTTTTTCTTATATTCGTTGACCTTATTTATTTAGGTTTATCTATTTCGCGTTTTCTGTATACGGTTTGTTTGTACTCCATATAAATGTGTTAATTACTTTTTCTCATTCAAATTAGTCCTATTTTTTACATCCATGTAAAGAATTTTCAGCTTTTTGCTATTATAATTTCAACTGTTTATTTTGTGAGCTTTTGAAATTCGTAATTTTGACTAGCATGCAAAATTAATATGTATATTTTCAAGTTCATTTTCATTGTGTTTTGAATTTTTGAACTGCTCGTTCTCCAGACAATAATTATGCTATTGTTTCAATTAAACAATGAAAATCGATTTCGTATATAAAACTAATTAACTGTACATACACTTATATATATATATATATATTATTAAAAAAAATCAGCTAATTTAATGGGCATGATAAACAGACGCACATCATTTTAATCTTCTAAAAGTAAATAGTTTCAGAACTAAATAAATCAATAAATGATAAATTTTTGAGTAAGCTAAGAAAATTGTATAAATTCGTTACAATTGAATCATATAGGTCGAGAAATTACATATTTTAATTATTCAGTTTACCTCAAAAATATTTTAAAACACTTTATAATTAATGTGGTTTAACTGTTAAATATTAATTATATGATTCTGGTGCACGTTAAATTTTGATAAATATAATTTATAAATATTAAAATATTCTGAGTGTTAATACTATAATTTTAAAAGAATATCCATTAAACGCATTTTAAAACGTCAACGTGGTTTTTAATAACAAATTAAAAATCATCCATCTATACATTATTAGTTGTTACAACTATAAAGCAAAACTTGAAAATATAAACTCTCAAAATGTTTGGCATCATTTGCACTTGAACGATCATAAAAAAAAAAAAAAAACCAATACAAATAAAAAAAATGTTTTCTATAAGAACAGAATGTTGTGCTACATTTTAATTTCCGGCCATGTATTGCCACACATTTGAAAAAGAACAAACATGAGAAATGAGCAAATCAGATTTAAACTGTAAAGAAAGGAAAAAAATAAAAATAATAAAAATAGTAATAATTAGAATAATAATAAAAAAAATAATTTAAATGTATCGAACTCGCTAGGTGCTTTTGAACTCAAGTACTGATTAGTAATTTATGGGTATAAAATACCAAGTGAAATGACGTGGAATGTTAAAAAGCTATTAATAATTCATAAGCAACGTATTTTCGTTATCATATAACTATTTCCATTTTCCGGATTATCTCGATTTAAATCCCTCTAAACCGGCGACGGTGTGCCGCCTAATACTGTTTTTCGTAACTCCGTCCGCTCGTAATGTTATTATATTCTCGTATAACCTATATTAATAATAATAACCTATAAAATGCAAGTAAAAAAGAAACGTCGACGTAATTCTACTAAAGTAGGTACGTGATACATACTAAAAGTACGTAAAATTCGTTCTGTACTACGGTGGTGTAAATCAGTGGCGCAACCAAGGGGAGTGTATTGGGTGTCTGGACACCCCCCTTGAACCGTATTTATGGAAATTTATTCAATAAGCGTTGAAAAAATGAAATAATTTTAACTACGTATACACAATTATAACCTTTATTAATCCAGAAATATATCATGGTTAAAATAAACATAATATTTCAACATTGCTCACTATTTTATGGAATATTTAACATTTGGTTATCAATAAGAGTTAAAATGTTACAAATTATAATTGGCAATATTGTATTTTGATGTAGTAGAAATCAAGAAACAAGATATACATTCTTCATATATTCTATATATTTGCATTCTTCAAATATTGTTTATTAAAGTCTAATCAAATTATCGTTATCAATCTACCAACTATTTACAATGGGTGGGTAGGTTGATAATATAAACTAGGGAAGTTTATAATATAAAAAAAAAATGTTAGAAAAATGTCCAAAATTTTTTTTTTAACATTTCAAAATTTTCTTTCGCCAAAATCTTTCTTGTATGATTTTCTATCTATGTTTAAATTTTCATACAGTTCATAATCAAAAAATGATGATTTCCGAGTCGTTTTTGTCAAATTTTTAGGTAGTTTTTTCCAAAAAAATAAAAAATTGAAGAATTGAGAAATTTAAAAAATGACCTCTCTAAAGTACAATCTAGAGGCAAATCCAGTTTTAAAAAGTTATTGATCGAAATTTTTCGACAAGTATTTCTATATAAAAAGTTGTACACAGAAAAAAATAAAATAAATAAACATCATTGTAAAAACACTAGCTACTTCACTTCGTTCAGAATCTAAAAATATGATATGAAAACCTATAATTTTCCATTCAGAAGTAACGAATGAAATGCTATACATATATAAATATTAATTTCAGAGTTATTTATGTGATTGTATCTGTGAACAAGAGACATGTTTTACCAGCCGCATACTGTGCAAACAAGGTCTGCGGGATGCAAATCTTATTGGGTTGTATATTCATCACACTGTAAACACGTTTACGTAACAGTTGTGTCTATTTTTCTCGGCTTCACAACAAGCGTCGTGCGCATTAGGGAAACAAACAATACGACGAGAAATATTTACGGATTTAAACGTCTGTGGAGTACCTACCCGTTGCTCTTACCCTTTGCGTGTTTTCGTATCGATTAAAAACGAGAAAGTTTTTTCGTTTTTCGCTCGAGCGCTGTGCGTTTTGAAAACTTCGTGGGTAAACTTTTAAAATACTTCATGGGAAAAACTGTCGATTTTGACGAGAAAAAACTGTAGCTTTGCACTTGAATTAACCAGAATCCCTAACATCCTTAAAATTCCTTAAAATTTTCGACACCCAAAACCACTTAAAATTCGTATGATTTTTTCGTGAAACACCAATATGAACCAATAACTCCAGTAAAATTTCGGGTTAATCCGAAATCAGAAAAAATGTTTTAATTTCAAATTGTTTCACCATGAATGGAGTTGTAAGTTTTTTGCATCAATTACTATTATTTCGTAGTTGATTTTTTTCCTTGAAAATAACTTTAAATTAAAATGAATGACATTTATTTTTCTTAAAATTTCTTGGGAATCATTGAAAAGTCAGTGAATGTATTAAAAAAAAGCGTGGTGATTATGTCAGTACTATTTTTTTTTTTTTTTTTTTTTTTTTTGTGTAAGAATTTGTCACTCTTAGCACCACCACATCTCTGCTTACGATCTGATATACTTATAGGCAACAAAATTACATTAAACCCCCGTACTATACTAACCAAAATGAAAATTATTGTATAAAAACCTGAACATACAGTTTTCTTTTTTATTGTAGTGTTAAAGCACCCAAAATCCAAAACCAAAATATTTTATTCATGTGCAAAGTCTTGGAAAAAATTTGCATCCAAATTCCGTGCACATAATATTATGAAATCAACCTCAAATAGGTCGGTAGACAAAAATCACACTCTTAAAGTGGGTAAAAACCATTTTATAATGTTATTGCATACAAAATCTTATTGAAAACAGAAACAATTAAGTTAATACCTAGATATTTTAATATATTTAATATATCATTTGTTGTTAAGTTGTGTTTGTTTTTAGAAGCATTTGTTTAAATGTTGAAAAGAATTTGTACACAACGGAGGTTGTTTGAAATTTCTAAGTAACATCGGTAATCGATTATAACAAATATATATATAAAGCTATTAAAAAAAAAAAAAAAAAAATTATAACTAATATTTTGACTTCTTGAAAAAACCTCGATAGTCAATTTCAGCCAATAAAATATTGGTCATTTACATTTTTATTTTATTCTTTAATAAATAAAGATTAAATTCTATCTAACTTTTTTTTTTTTTTTTTAATAAATAATAATATATATATCAAGTATACATTTATTTATTTATTTGTTTACAACATATAATACATTTATTATGTATATAAATAATAGATTATACATAATTATGAAATGTGCGGTTTTTGGATACAACAAATATTTTAAAAATTATGCGGTTTTAACCTGCTAATTGTGTGCGGTTTTAACATACCAAAAGTGAGCGATTTTACACTTTTTTTTATCCGAAGTTTGCGGTTTTCGGAAACAACGAGAAGAAACTCCACCGAGCGTTGTTTTGATGAGGACAAATTATTACGATGCGTTCTATTTTTTCCATTTACTACTACGCCATAGACTACTACGGAACGTCGTTTTGTTCGTTATTTGTATTCGACGATTTGCGCTTTAATCAATATCAAACACGATCGAGTATGGTATTAAAACGGGTAATACGAATCGAAAGAAAACTTATGATTAAGAGTGAACTTCAGTCGGATTCGGCTGATGCTTTATGCCGCCGCAAAAGCGAGTACGAATCGATATTGTGTCATATAAATAAAAGTCACTGCGCGGTATTAATAACAGTAGATCTCGACCTATACGTATGTACAGTGTACACGAGCGCCCCCGAGATATTTGCCAGATTTTTCATGCGTACATTTAAATAGAGTTCTGATAGGATCACGAGGAGGAGTTGCGCCCACATACCACTTTTAGACATTTGGACTTTTAAAAGGAATATTATTATTATTTTCGATTTATTCTAATATAGTTAATTCGTATTTGCCTACGTATAAATAACGCGTCAGAATATTTAAATGATGAAAGAAAAAAATCATTTTTTTTTTTTTTTTTTTTTGTATTTTTGATTGCCTACGCATTATATGGTTTGTTCCCGAATAATATTAACCCATTTTATAAAATTTTCAAAGAAAATAAATGCCATTAGCAAATTGTTGAATTCGGAATTCAACAAAATGCCTAAACATTTTGTAGATTGCCTATATTATAATGAACAAGAAAAGTATATAATTTTTATAATAACTAAGCTTTTTTTTTTTTAATTAAGTGATTGGGAATTAGAAAATATAAAATAGGTAATAACAGTCAGAATTAATTGCATCACTATAAATTATAATGCATGGTTTATTTATCAAAATAAATAAATTAAAATAACATACATATTTTGATACATTATTTACTCAAAACTTACACACTATATTATACTTTATACTTTATATACTTAGATACTTAATTACTTATTATAGTATTGATATATATATATATATATATATATATATATCAGGGTATATTCTAAGAATTATGATCAACAACGCAATATCTCATCAAATTTCCACTCCCCCCCACTCAAAATCCCTAGCACACTACTTCCTTTCTAAAAAATTTAACTAAAATTTTTATTAATAAATATACCAAACATTATGTGATGAATAATGTAAATTTAAATTTATTTTATAATAAATA
>JAIPRM010010376.1:0-13830 GCA_025469315.1 Stegophylla sp. TES_Ste_2020
ACTTAATTTCATTGTGTGAAGCAAAGCTTATTCCAGATACTTACCATAGTTTTTATAAGAACTTAAAAGTGTCTGAAATTAATAATACTAATAACAACGAAGAAAGTGATTAATTTATAAAATTATAAATTATATTTTTTATTTTAATTTATAACATTATACTCATCATAAGGTCATGATAATTATAATAAGTAACGGTTTTTTTATTTTGTTATGTTTGATTAATATTTTGTTATTTTGATACACAAAAATAAGTTTATTAACTTATTAGACAGGTAGTCATTTTTTTTATTTTTATTTGATTAATTACAAGTTTTTTTAAATATGATTAAATACAACTGTTAATTTATTTAAGGATATTTTATTATAATACCTATACCATTATAATACCATTATAATAATACAACAATAAATCAAATTTTAAATTACTAATAAATAATATAATAATATAAAAATATTTATTAGTAATTTAAATTTCAACAGTGCCACAACTCGATTTATGACATAAAAATGTTCATGGCTTAAATTCAATACTGCCATATTTTAATAAGTGGCCATCTAAAAATCAATTTCTGTATGCAATACAGTCGCATCTCAAAATATGGCAGTCTTGCATTTATTAAAAAAATTGTAAATGGCCACAAGTCTAAATTTTTGGGTTTAAGAGTGAATTTCAAAATATTTGAAAAGTTAATATTGTAAAGTATGGTTGTAAGTATTTAAGTGTTAAACTTCAAACGCATAAGTAAAAAAACTCATTAAAATATCTTAGGTCCAAACTTCAAATTGATTTTTCTCAAAACTATAAATTTTGAGTTGTGGCAGTCTTGTTCTAGGAGTGCGATATCAAAATAAAAGCTCGCGTTAGGTTATAAATAGTGGTTTGTATTTGTGAAAACATAATAATAAAATAATAATCACGGTGATACGAACGAGCAATGATACACGCCGCCGCAGCCGCGGTTTATGGAATAGCACTCGGCCAGCTCGCAAACCAGCCAAACCGGTGTACGTGTGTTTGTGTTTGGAACGCGCGTGCGCGCGCGCGCGCGAGTGCGGTCCGATGCGAAAGGTGCACACCGGCGCGCGCGCGCGCGTAGAGTTCGGCCCGGCGGCGCGGCGCAAACAGTCGGCCGGTCGTCGTGGGGCGGTGGTCGCGCGTCGTTGTGCAACCGGTTCGTGTCGTCGCCGTCTCTTCGAGTTAATATTTTCGCTCTCCGTCACCACCAGCTGTTGTTCGCGCTCCGCGTTTTTCCCATTTCGTTTTCGGCCGCAGCAGAACAGTTTTTCGTTCCGACTATACGTTTTTTATTTCCTGTTCGGCCGCCCGCACCGCGTGGACCACATGGACTCGACCGATCGTCACGAAGTCATGAACAGCTACAGGACGCCCAAAGAACACTTTACCGAAGGGGTTAGTAGTGCTAGCTTTAGTTAATTATGTTTTTTGTTTTTTTTTTTTTTTTTTTTTTTACGTTTCCTCCCTCCGTCCGCTTCTGTCTACTACTGTTTTTCGTCACACCTATCTCATATATTCACAATACCCCTTGGACGGCTTGGTTTTTTCCATGCTAGCGGGCTGTAAAGTAACTTTACCACTCGACCTCATGTTGTTATATTTACAATAATCCTCGGACGACTTTTTTTTTTGTCCACGGAGCGAGTAGTCTTTTCCGTCCGCTAAACGGATAATGGTCACTTTCGACCGCATCTACCCGTGTGCAGAAATTAAGCTCTTGATGAGCAACTTTGACTTTCGTTTTAACACGGTGTGCGAATATGACAACAGGGGAAAAGAAGCTCGATTCAGAGTGTTGACACGGACTGGACGAAAACTAGTCGCCGTCACTCCGACACTTGTTGTTACACCGGAAGTATGCATTATACGGCATTGACCGCCAACCTGGGCGGTTAGGTTAGGTTATAAATTTTTTTTTCGACGGATTACTTAAGGTTTCGATTACTGTTTTTCCCCCGACGTTCACCACTCGTCGACGGTCGACATTGTTCGGTTTAGTTTGCTCGCGCGCGCGTCCGGCTCCGAATCGCCTATACCACTCGAGTGGTCAGTGAACTGAACGACCGGTAACGCACGGAGCTCGTATAATCCGCCGGACACGGTGTCCAAATCACAATCTCACGCAACACAGAAATATACGACAAACGCGTTCTTTTAACGTGTATTATACGAGAATAAGCACTTGGTTTATTAAGTAATTATTCTAAAGCGTAAACCGCGCCGCAGCGAGAAAACTTGTGACGTTTAATGACGCGAGGCGACGAGAGTTTCGGGTTTTCGTCGACAGATTATGACGCGACACAATAGGTGCAGTAGATAAGAGGAAAAAAAAATATGTAAGCTTGCACGAATTTAACGGTTCAAACGCCACCGCGTCATTCGAGCGCTCGAAGGTTACTCTTTTACTACGCATACGCTTTCGGTTTTTATTTCGTTTCCATAACTCGCAGATCTTGTCGTGTCGCGTGTCGCTTGACAGACGCGATTACTAAAAAGACGTCACGGCAATACGCGCGTCCGGAGGATGATGTGGAAACTTTTCACGCGATTTTCGTCCAAGGGGAAGTGGATACACGTGGTTTTTATCTCGCCGAAGACGCGATCACGCTCGTTGTCGCTATCGAATGCTTTGCAACACCGCGTTCAGATACGCGCACGCGCCCGAACCGGAGTTGTGACGGTGCGAGACCGACCTGCGCGGTCGGCGTCCTTCGTGACTTCCAACGTACGGGTTGATGAATCCGGATTAACACTCCTCGATTGAGGCATAGGAAAATTTCACTCCTTGTGCCCATAGAATTTCTCGTGTAAACACTGCCATCGCATCAGCTAACATTGCACACTTCTTTAATTGTATTGCCTAATTTCGAGTTTGGATCCAAATGGTTCTATGTGAGTTTTTTGTAAAATTTGCTTTTTTTTTTTATATGGGCTATGAATCGTACTGCACATTTTTCTAGCTAGTAAGGAGTTCATTACGTTAAGAATCAACAAAAAGTTACTCAGTGCAAATTAATTCTACGACAAAACTTGGATAGAACTGTATATAATATAATTAATTTTAGAGCAAAGAGGTTCTATTTTGATCAAAAACTGTTATATTAGGATCATAAAATGAAAAAAAAAGTTTTATATAATTCAACTTGTTTATTATTTTTTATGCAAAAAGGTTCTGTATAATATTTTAATTATATTTTTTGTGCCAAATGGTTCTTTCTCTAGAACTTTTTGGTTCCAAGTATGGTTTTATTAATATTATTAAAAAACCAAGTTCTTAAATAACTATTAAGATACAACATCTGATGTAATTTAAAATGTTACGCTCTTTGATAGTTTTTTCATCAAAATTGAATTATTATAAGCTGAGAAATATTCAAATGCACTTCAATTAGCTCTTCTCTGAAAAAGAACCTTTTGGATCCAAGCCTGCGTAATAGGCACCCCTCAGGTATTCAGAACTGGGCTAAAGGGTACATTGATTCGAGATCATCTGGGCTATTGCGTAATATTGATAACAGTGAGATTTTCACCGACGTTTAACATTATGAAATATTACCGGGTACTTGTGTGGGGGAACGTCCCTTTTCTCTTCTCTCAGGCCCGCAAACCTGTTGCAAAACATCAAAGTTTTTGTCATTCGACACTGTGTATAATATGTCTCACGATACCACTTCAATCGAAATACCGCCATTAACAGAGCTGTAGGTTTTACACGACGCGGTCGGTCAAGTTGAGTGAAACAGTGTTCTGCTGTAAAGCAATAATATGAAATAGCGCAGTGATCGCGATGGGTTTCACGCAAACGCGAGTTTTCAATGAATTATATTATTATTATTATTATTATTATCATATCATAATATTATGCAAACGCGTTGAATGCATTAACCGGCGGCGATCGCGCAGCAAGAAACGTCGACGTGTACTCACTCTACTTGCTGCCGCCACGCGTGAAGTCGCGCGTTACAAAAGCGTTCGGGTCGACCGTCTGTAGCCGTGTGGGTACGACTCGTACGCCTTCGATGGCACGTGGGCGTATAATACAGTTGTGATACTATCACATGTTGTGTTTGACTTTATAATATGTCTTTCAAAACCTGGACGAACCGAACAGATTTACTTCTGACTGGAGGAGGAGGGATGACGAGAAAAATCAGTGCAACTCTATCCCCTCCTTCATTTGTCACACAATATATTTTATAATCTACAAAGTTCTTAGACCCACGTCATTTAAAAACCGTTATTTTCAGGAAAATAACATCGGTTTTTTCAAAATCCATACTTTAAACGCGTATGGAAAATAATTCATGTTTGTACAATTTAGTGGAAGTTAACTCGATGATTTTCCGCATCATCAATAAAACATAATCTCGAACCATAATTTTATACCTAAGAATTATGACTTAAATTTTGAGTGAAGGTAGACAATAATATGAGTAATATATTTGTGCAAATAAATTTTTAATACGTGACACTATTTTTCACATCATTTTTTTTTTTTTGCCATTACGTTAACAGTGGAATATAAAACAGGCAGAGTTTTAAAATATTTTTTTTTTTTACTCATAATTTTTAATTAAAATTGTTTTGAATGAACTGAAACGGAGCCCAGAATGGTTTTGTCGAAGAAAAGATTTATCGTTTCTTCAAAATTCAAATATACCCATCAAAATAGCGAAGAATACCCATGGCGTGAAGTACGACCGGGGTTTTTTTTTATTCAATCACTTTATCATGTATTAGCAATACCGTTTAACTGCAATAAAATAGATATTTTAAATAATTTTTCAAAAATTAATTAATGACGACAATGTTACACACCGATTCTCCTCGGCAAGTGTTTCTTTCTACACTTCATAAGTATCTAATTATGTATATTATACCTGTGGAATTTTCGCCCCCCTCCCCCCACTGAAAAAAAGCATCAAATACGCCAACGTTTATGTGTGGACGGGGCGTCGTTATATTAATACCTGGATCACCTCTGAAACATGCAACTGGTACCAAGTACGTTACCACCGCGTTACACCCCCGGTTTTTCCGGTCGCGTTTTCTCTGTCGTCATCGATTCGCGTGAGAACAATAATTATTATTAACAACATCCCGGAGGCGTGTTTTCGCACCCACGGAAACCGACCGATTTCGTCGGCGATAACGTCCGGGTGCCTCGCGATTTCGTTGCGAATGATTTATCGCAAAGGTGCCAATCGCCCCGAGTCACCGAGTCGTCGACGAGGTAACGACTGCGGCGGCGATAACGAACGAAAATCCATCCGGTGCCGGGCGCGATAATTGGGTGATAATAATAATAATAATAATGATGAACGGCACATTAAAACCGTTTGAGAGAGAGAGAGAAAAAAAGGAATTTTCGCAACACGCGGTAAAAATATAAAGCGTCCGTTTCGCACGAATCTTTTACAGTACGCAACCGACCGTGTCGATCCCGTTTCAATAGTAAGTGGACTATACGTGATCGCAAAACGTCATCACGATGGCTGCAAACGCGGACAAGCCGGTAAGGTAGATAGGTTTGGTTAGGTCAGTTTAGGTTAGGTTACCTGTCCCTATTTTTATTTTTTTTTTTTTTTGTCTTAAACTCCGCGACACACATATTTTTATTCGTATAAAATCATTTACTTTATTACAAGAAAATAAAAAAAAAAAAAACAGTAATGGCCAATAGGTACATAATGTCATGAAAATAATGTTATTCTGATTTTAGATTCTGAGCGGTAGTGGATAGAAGCCGGTAATTTTACAACGACGTTTATTAATTTTTTTTTTCATTTTTATGGAAACACATTTCGTATAGGAACACTTGTCCAAATGTTTTATACAGTAACTTTTTATTTCGGAAATCACACCCAAGTGAACTCTATAAAGAGGTTATTTTTCAAAACTCTTGATATTTTTTCCGAAAACGAAGAAACCCTATTGAAAAATGTAGTACAAATGGCAAAATTTTCATAAAATTGATTTTAGTAATTTAGTCATTACTCACTTCTCAAAAATTGATTGAAAACTTGAAAATTTCATAAATTTTTAACAATATGTAGTTAATTACAGAAGTGTAAAAATTGTGAAAAAAAAAATTACCAGATTTGGGATAAATATAAGATTTCGGAATTATCTTGTGTTTTGTATGTTTTGATCTTGTAAAATTATAAATTCTAACCCAATATTATCACACTCAAATATATATGTCTAATGAATTATTTGAAATAAAATCGTAAGTCAACTTTGTTTTTTGTTATAACTTTATCATAATAAATTATTCCGATAAACGTCAGTGAACAATAACCATTAATGATAACTATACTATTATATAGCGCATACATTTTCGTTAATTTTAATTATGTGTGTATTTACCATTTGTCATTTTAGCCATAAATGAAATGTATTTGAAATTCTATTTATATGGCTATGTTTGCGCTACTATCGAATGCAATGCACATGCGTCTGATAAAAGTCCAATAAATAATAATGATGATAACTTTTTTTTAATTTTTATTTAAGTAAAATTTATTTGCGCTTATGGATTGTTAAAACGATTTCTTATGATTTCTTTTTGCCTCTTATGGGATGTTTATAATTGGGCTTTTTTTGGGTTATGTCTCGCGCTTATGGACTACAGCTATTACCGTGAAATAATGTAGGTAATTATAATTTTTATATTTATTAATTAAAATTCCTGTTGTCGTTGAAAACATATTGGAACAAAATCGTAATGTTGCCGTGTAAAGAATACGAGTCCGTGGTGCACGTGAGCTACGCGGTAGCACACGGTGGTCCTCGAGCATAGGAAATGTTTATTGTTTTGGCCGATAAAATGGAAAACGCAATCAACGCGCGCGCCGTTCAGTAGCCTCTTGTGATTTCTGTTTTTTTTTTTTTTATTATTCTGATACGTCGTCGTCGGTCTGCTGAATTTTTCTCATCGTCGCGCGTTCCGTTTAAAACGATTCAAGTTAACGCTGGACACGCCGCGTGCGCTCCAGCAGCCGCCACCGCCGCCGGCCGACCGAACAGTCTCTCGTCGCGCGTCCTCATATGCGTCATGTGCACGTCAGGTGGGCGTCTGACCTTGGACGTACGAACGTGTGTGTGTGTGTGTGAGAGTATTACTGCAAGTATAAGTGTACAGTGTACATATGTGTGTGTGTGTGTGTGTGTTCATTTGTGTGTTTTCATGTGCTTGTGTGTGTGTTCATTTGTGTGTTTTTATGTGCTTATGTGTATTTCTTAATGCACATAATATGAAAGTATGTGTGAGTATTATGTATTAGTATGTGTGTGTGTGTGTGTGTGGAGATAGAGCTGGACAACTGAAACGACTTCACGTCTCGTCCATCGTACGGCCCCATCTCCGTCATCGTTACGTGACGTGTTTCGCGATACGAAATTCGCAACCGCATTTTTATTATTATTATTTTTTTATTATCATCATCATCATCATTCCTCGCACATTAGTGTGCACCTATTATTAATAATATTATATTGTTCGCGCGCGCACGCGCACACACAAAGTCGTCGCCAAACGCGTTACGCCAAATAACAATGCTCCTATTCGGGAACACACATTATTGTATGCAACGACTTTGACGTCATTGTTTTTCATTAGAGGGACAGGTGGAATCAGTGGTGCTAACGATCGTCTTGAACAGTGGGTGGGATTTGCTAATTTACTCCAATAATATGAATAATTTAATAATAATATCCGATCGTTACTTACGGTTTTATGTATAAAATTATTATTGCTTCTAATTCGGTTTTTAATATCGTAAAATCTAATTTTTCTTTCGGTAAATTATGATTGGCTTATAGTCAATGAATTAAATTAATTAAATCTTAGTCAACTCCGGATGTAAATCGCTAGCTGACCCGACAAAAGCTGTCTTACCCTTAAACAAGTCTCGCTTCCCAGTTTCAGACAAATGGGTTTATGGGATCATTTCGTACTCGTAAAATAATCTATTAGTGAAAACCTGAGAGACCTTTCATTAGTTACCAAGCGCGTACATTCATTCATTTCATATATAGGTAATTTTGTTCTTAAATCATTATGTTTCCATAATATAATTTTGCCAGTCATAGTAATTTAATTAATAAAATTGGTATATTAAACATTTCGCAAACATTTTATTTTACAGCAATCAAATAAATAATATTTAATGTACCTATACAACATTTGTATTTACAAAATACAAATATATACATATATATATATATATATATATATATATAACCAATAAATCAAACTTTGAACTGCCTTTTCATCTTTTTAGGGTTGAATTCTAAACATTTCTTTCTAAGTGTGCCTATACATAGGTAGTACATAAGTACATTTCTTGAAAATGTCAAAAGAATTGTACATTGAATCTAAACGTTAAAATCTATTTCTAAATTATCAATTTAATATTTATTACATACTTACATTCTAAACTTATAAAAATCACTTTATGTTATTGTTTAATTATTGTGTAAATAAAAAATAAAAATGTTGACGATCAAAATGCTGAATTATATTTTATACAGCGATCTCGATACAGTATTTTCGGTCAATTAAAAAATAAATATTTTCCAGTGGGGGGGAGCAAGTGCCACTTCCCAAAAGGCGCCCATGCTGGTTTATGCCCTTGAAGGATGTACATATCCACAGACATAATCGAAAACTATGCCATGCCACCTGTTTCTGACGGAACGTGCGAAACGTGCTGTCCCGAAATATGAATACGATATGTTTTTAACCATTAATCGTCTGTAAAGAAATGAATAAAATATGACAACTAAGTTTAACGATATCGTGTTATCTTTACGGCGGACGTTTTTTTTTTGACTCCACTCAATGCTTTAAGTGTTTACGCGCACTTCAAATAAAATACATACCGATTTATTATTGAACACTGTTGTTAATCGAAGGTCATAAACAATTTCAGACATTTTTCGTTCGGTCGTATGAAAATCGATCGTCATCTCTGGTATTTTTAATCTTTTTTATTTCCAATGGAAAATATTTATGTTATCATAATATTCTGCTCGCATAGTTCATACTTCACGTACGGCAATATTATTTATGAATGTACATTATTTATTATTGCTCCAGTTTTGATTTTTTAGACTCTGAAGAAGCTAGGTGTTTATACAATGATTTACCGCATAGCAGTAGTTAGCACAAGAAATTCAAAAAATTCTAAAAAAATTTTGGACATTTTTCTAACATTTTTTGTTCTCAGCTAATAGTGAAATATAAAAATGGAAGGGAAAAAAATAAAATATTTTTGTTATCATAACAAACTTTATAATTTCTAAGTAAAATTATCTTGAATAAACTGAAGCTCAGAATCGTCCTATCAAAGAAATTATTAACTATTCCTTTAAAATTCAATACACTCACAAGAATATCCCAATTGTGGAACGAAGAATACCCAAGGTGCGATATTTGTGAAAACTATATCTTATCACAGTGGAGACGTGAACTATTACGACTTGGAAACGAGAAAATTTTGGTTATTCCTTCTGCACATGGGCTTTTTTTCAATGGTAAGATTTTTTTGGCATGTTATTTATGAAACATGGATGTATTTAATAATTTTCGACTTTCATAACGTAATTTTTTTGAGGTTCTTTGGACCCAGTCACTATATTCGAATTGTGTATACATATAATATAAATAAAAATCGTGGGCCAAATACAATATAAATTAACAATGACACACGTCTTACGAAATTAACTTTTAAAAGTGTAATTTACAACCGCGTGTCAGAATGAAAAGAAATTGCAGGACAAATTGTCGACTTCACAACAGTCTAAGTAGAAAGCCATAATGAACTATGAAATCGGAGGACAAACAAAATAAATGTCTAAATAAATTGCGTGATGTCAAGTATTGAGATTACAAAAAACAAATAACGATAAATATTTTAGAGGTGATAATCGTTCGACCAAACCGTGAAACTTTATGTATTACAACCTAACCACAGCTTTAGATATAATCTATAAGCATTCGCTTACCTGGCCTAATCACGAACTATGATAACAAATCTTTACCTAACGTAATTAACGCCTTTCGCAAAAAAAAATATATTTAAGCAAACAGATTCCAATTTAATAATTGTATATTTTTTATTTAATTAACCAATACGTATCTTGTTGAGTTAAATTGGTTATCAATTTATCATCATTGGATACAACACACATCATTGTAAAAACATTAGCTTCTTCGTTGTATTTAAAAACTAAAAAAAAAAAAAATATAAAATCCTAGTAAAGAGCATTTATTTCCAAAATATGAAAGTAAGCAAAAATTCAAGCACTTTCAAATTTCAAATCGTATTGACTTATCATAAATGCTCATAGTGCTCGGCTAAATTTTAAGTTAAACTAAAAATAAATAAACAAAACAAATGGTTTTTAAATGCAGTCCTGATGTTTGGTTTGACTTTTGGTCCTGTTACTTTAACTAAACTCCATAAGGTTTACGAAAATTAACTGTAATACGATAACTTATTCATAACAATAAAAATTACAATTCATTATTTAATTGAAACGCAAATTTATTCAACTAATTAAGTCGACAAGTTTTCTAAAATAGTCATTTTATTACCAGTTCATTATTTCTTACGTAATATCATCCACCTTTATTTCAGTTTCACCATTCATTCAATCATTCCAATGTGCTTATAAATAAAATTATATTATCACTTATTATCTAGTTGAATTTCACTAAAATTAATTATAATAATTTGCCACGTAACATGTGCTAATAGATCAGATAAGATCTTGGATAAGATTTAGTTTACAGCGTGCGTCAAGTTAAAACGTAATTTTGTTTATTTGTTACCTAAAAATTACTTCTATGCTCTATAGTTATTCGAGTCATCCACAATACTGAGGAATAATAAAGAATAATAATTATAGCTAAAACAGTTACAAACATTGATAATATCATCGAATATAATGTTCAATGGATTTGAACACATTGCGTCAAATGTATAGCATATGCATAAATTATACAAGGAGTTAGATTAGGTTAGATTTTTGTTCTATACATATATATATATATATATATTAGACGCCTTCTTGTATGTTAGGTAACCAAAGTAAGATATGATTAGTAAATCTCAAAATTTTAAAAATTTCGATTTTTTACTAGATTTCAGTATTGGTTAGGTATTCGCTGTTTATATATCTGAATATTTTATACTTATATACTCGGTGCAACTTAAGTAAAATGATTTTTTTTTATTGATTATGATAAAATCATTCTTCCTCTATGGATAAAACGTATAATTTTATTGAAATAATAAAATACTAAATATTTATTTTTTATGTCGATTTAAAATTTTTTCCACGTTCAAGTTTGTCAATAGAAAATTCAAAATTTATTTTCAAATGGCAGCCACTGTAGCTTTTTTTCTTTTTATCATAATCTAGTAGTGATGATCGGATTAAGGAGAGGTCATGGTCTTGGGCTGCGGATGTCGAATAATAGTGGACACCTAGTGGTAAATTTTTCGAATATACTTATTGCAAATTGTTCGACTGCAAATGTTTTTTTTTTTTTTAATTGGCTCCTGTAAAAAACAAGTATACTGAACAATTAGTAGTTCATTTGAAAGTTTATCTGATTTCATGATTTTGTAATTTGAAAGTAATAATATGTTCGATGGCGTTAATACTTGTGATGAATATAATGATTGATGTTTCAATATTTGCAAATTTTAAAAGATTACGTCCTAAAACTACCAACTTGATTGTGATTTCCGATTTTAATAGTTACTGTTTGAAACTTTGGGACAAGTATTTCTCTGCGAAAACGTGTACACATAAAAATTAATAATAACAATAATAATAACAAAATAAGCATCATTGTAAAAACAGTAGATTTTAAAATTCATAAAAACTGATGAATAATTATTTTAGTACATTTATTGTATTTCCTTTTTTTTTTTTGTTAAAAGAACGAAATAGTCGACTATCAAATGCTTACACAATAATAGTATAATAATATTATAGGCATTTAGTTTGATAATAATTGTAAAATGAACAATTGTACGCGTGATTAAGAGCGGGGAAAAAAAAAATTTATTTAGCTCTACTAAATGTGTGCATTGTGACATTGAAATCGATCGAGATGAAGTCATTGACCACTACCAGTAACGAAAATAGACGATTATATTATTCTCGTCGGTTATAAAACGGCAAATACTATTATTATTTATTATCTTATATTTATTACTATTATTTTGCCATGGTCGTGTAAAATGTAATCGCAAGTTACCATAATAACATATTTTATTATTTTGTTAATAATTTTAATTTTAAATTATTCAAACATATTACTAACATTTATACATCGTACACTTGGCTGTATAAACTGTTACACAGTTGCTGTGATTTCATTAAATAAATATAAAATAAGCGTCCGAAATACAATTAATACGTTCTCTTGTCACTCGGCTAAAAACGATAAGTAACTAGAGATTTGTTGGTGCCAACGACAATTTATTGCAAAATGTAATTCAATAATAATGGAATAGATGTTTTGAATGTATTTTAATTAAAAGCGTATAATTAATGATTTCGCCACTGCTATGCAAACGACAGTTAATTCGATTTTAAATAATTTTTGTTTTTTTGTTATGCGATCGAGACACGTCATCTTGCATGCGAAACTCTCATTTTGACTTATATAACCGTTACTGATAAAATGTATTTTATGAATAAAATTGTTTGATGCAATGCAATGTTTATCGTCGATTCTTATATTCCATGACGTCAGACCAGTTTTTCTAGAAATGCACCTTTGATTTGGGCGAAGAGGGACAGCAACGTTTCTCTTTGACACAATAATAATGTAGATCACTAGTGGTTTTCTGTTTGTCATTTAAATATTTACATGATTGAAAGCCGTTTGACGATTAAAATGCAAAAATAAATGCGTATTTTAATATGAGCTGGTATGATATATTGTATAATATTTAAACGTTTCTAATGTTACGATTAAACGGTTTTAATATTTCGAAATACTTATTGTTTAATTCGTAAAACATCTCTAATAAAATATCTCTAATAATTTCCATTAGTGTGATTTTAACAAAATACAATTCATAATATTCGAGTGTAGAATGGAATCTTTTCACCTATTTCCAGGGTCTACCAGAGAAGATAATGCAAATTATCAAACGCACAGATTTGATATCGTCGAATAGCGAACGATTGTGGCTCGCCGAGGTCTGAGCTCAGCTTCCGCCGCGATAAGATAGATGACTAAGTGACCCCCACTAGTAGTTTTCATCTAGTTCGTGTCAACAATACTCTGTACATCAATGTCTCTCAAACTTTTATCACTCGCCTGTCTCTTGGCTTCACATCACTCTTTCACATACCCCCCCCCCATATTTTTAAATTCTAAATGAAGCAGCGCTGTTATTGTTTTTACCATGATGTTTATTTTCATTTTTTTTTTCTCGAAAAACACTTTTTGTGTAAAAATAATTATCGTCCAGCAACTTTTCGAACCAAAATTTACCTCTAGAGGGTAATTTACATATTATATCTTAATAAGAGGTAATTTTTAGAAATTTTCAATAGTCTGTGCAAAATTTTGGAAAACCTACCGAAAAACTGACAAAAACGCCTATTAAAAACTATTTTTTTTTTTTTTAATCCAAACTATGAAAAAGCCGAACATACTTCGCACGACGGGTGGTATTCTCTTGACGGGCGTATTAAATTTTAAAGAAACGATAAATCATTTCTTCAGTAAAACGATTCTGAACAAAGGAAATTAATAATATAAGAAAAAAAAA
>JAIPRM010010377.1:0-13827 GCA_025469315.1 Stegophylla sp. TES_Ste_2020
CAAGTATTTCTATACGAAAAAGTGTTAACAGAAAAAAAAAAAAAAAAATAAACATCATTGTAAAAACACTAGCTTCTTCACTTTGTTCAGAATCTAAAATAAATAATTTATTTTCAGTATAACTACAAGAGTATAATAGGAATAAATATTCTAAGTAAAACAAATTGTCCCAGATTTAGGTAAATTTAATTTAGTTATATTATGTAAAATAAGTTATTTAAAACTTGGTATTTTATATAAAAAAATCAATTTTAAGTATATATTTTTATTTTTAAAAACATGAATTTTTAAAATAATTGTAGTATACATATTTAAATTAGATACCGTAGGATTCACAGAATTAATAAACTAGAAAAATCATAAATATTAAGGAATTTTCATAATAAAAATTTCATCTCAAAAATCTATACAAAAACATAATTAAACATTAAACATACACATATAATTTTGTTTAAATAATTGTTACAAAACAAAACTATAAATTTAATAATTACAATAGAAGACTAATAATTATAATTAGTATCTATTTACATAACGAAAAAAAGAATACTTAAAAAAATGTATTCTGATTTTTACAATGTTGTTAGATTGAATTACAACATTTATTTTACATTTTCTTCTTTCAAAAGAAATTGATAATCATCACATTTTATGATGTAAGATGAGTGAAGTTAAGTCTTTCTTTGATCAATTAGTCCGTTTTCTTTGCACGTTTTTGCTTTGGACTTTGTGCTTTTTGTTTATCTAAAAATACATCAAAATGTTTTTTTAAGTATTTAGTGTTTCATAACAAGTAGTATAAAAAAGTTAAATAAATTAAAGATAAGTGAAGTACAGACAAGAAAACAGGATATACTACGCACGAGGGTAATCTTCGCTCCTCGGATCAGATACTCTTGGTAGGCGTGTTGAATTTTAAAGAAATAATAAATCATTTTTTCAATGATACTATTCTAAGTCAAGGAAGTTAATAACATAAAGAGCAATAACGAGCATCATTTTCAACACACCCACCAAGAGCACCTGAGCCGAGGAGCAAATACCTTTAGTGCAAATTATATCAGGCTTTATTGTATATACTTTATTTTACTTCACTTTGCTTTACATTACTTTACTTTTTTATATTCAATAAATAAAGAAAAAGTAAAAGTATTAGAAGTATTTCCATTTTTTTTTTACACATTTTAAAATTTTTTGCTACAAAAAATTTTTCATATTATTGTCTATGTTTAAATTTTCATAAAATTCGGATTAATAAAAAGATAATTTTTGAGCTCTTTTGTCAAATCTTAAGTGATTTTCCCGTATTTTGAGAAAACAATTGAGAATTTCGTATAATGACTTGTCTAAAATACCATTTAGAGCAGGGTCGGCAACCTTTTCATAGGAAAGAGCCATTTTTCTAAAAAATTAATCTTATTTTTAAGTTATTAATTATGTCATAATTGGGCTACATACAATTATAAACTACGTAGTCTGAAGAAAAGTGATAATTTTGTAATTAAAACTGTAAATAAAAAGAAAAATCTCAATGTTAATCATAAAGAGCTACAGATTGCCGAATCCTGATCTAGAGGCAAATTTGTTTTGAACAAGTTGCTGGTCGATACTTTTGGACAAGTATTTCTAAATAAAAATGTGTACATATAAAAAATTATAGCTTAAGAAAAATTTTTTTTCACATTATATCTCCTATATGTATGTTTAAATATTCATAAATTTTGGATAGTAAAAAAGATAGTTTCCTCCACTTTTTTTTAATCTAATTTTTGGTAATTTTTCCCAAATTAAAAAAAAAAAAAAAAAATTGAGAATTTCAAAAAATTACCTATCTAAACTATCATCTAGAGGCGAACCCGGTTTTAAAAAATAACTGTTTGAAACTTTTGGACAAGTATTTTTAAATGAAAATGTGTACACATAAAAATAAATATTAACATCATTGTTAAAACACTAAATTCTTTGCTTCGCTCAGAATCTTAAATACACAAAGTGTCTACAAAATATTGAGAAAATTATTTTTCATTTGCAAATTTAAATGTAATTACTTAAAATACCAAATAAATGAAACTCATAATATTAAGTATTTAAAAAAAAAATTAATTCTTATTTTAACTATACATTTTATTTTCTTAATTAAAAATGTTTTGAAATTAGTAAATTAAAAAGCATATTTGATTTTTAAAAATAAAAATTAGAAATTGTATTTGATGACGTTAAAAATATCAACCTTAATTTTCTTTTATTTAAGAGTTCTAAGAAATATTTAAAATGTATTCTTACTTAGATGGTTGAGAACATTTTTAGGTACCCAGTCCATGTCAATTTGTTTGCTACTTTTTGTTCCAGTCTCCAAATTAGCCCTAGGGCGATTTGATAAACCACCACCAACACGTTTCTTACCCACAGAGTATAGAAACTGTTGACCACCAACCAAAAGTAAAACACAAGCAGCAGCCATAAGAACATACAAGAACAATGTTTCACCATCTAAACCTTCTTCAACTTCAATGATGTTTACAGTATCGTTGTACAATTTACTAATCATTTGTTTTCCTTCCTAAGTAAAAAAAAAAAAAAAAATATGTAAGATAATTTAAATCTTTTTCAAAATTAATACCTTACATAGTCTCTGTAAGCAAGATTAATGCTGAGTCCAAAAGGACGCCCAGCAAAAGCATCAGCTGGGATAAAAGCATAACCAAGAGTAGCCTGTGAACCGGGAGGAATAGTCTTTTCTAACAGAATAGTTGTGAAATTCTGAATGTGGAAATTGAAATCCATGGGGTAACGAAGAGAAGCATCCAATGTCTCCAAGACTAAATCATTAGATCCTTTATTGGTGAATCCAACCAAAAATTCTGACAAACGACCTGCTGGTAATTCTAAAAATAAAAAATAAATGATTAACCTAGTAACATAAAATTTATAATTCCATAAAAGTAAAAATCTTATCCATATATTGTTAAATAAAATAGTGGGTAAAAAATTGATAAGATTTCTAGTTATTAAAAATAAGATGCATTGTGTTTTTTTATAATATGAATCAATCAATTTAAATTTTTTTATGTACAGTTTAAAACAATAATTATATTTCATTTTACATAAAAAAAAAGGAAACCTAATTCTTTTACTGTTATATCTTTATAGTAATTTAGTAATTCAGCGCTTTTAAATAACAACCACAGCCCTCTCATTATAACTGAACTTTAAAATAAAGTATTCTAAAAACTATTTTTTACAAAATAGTAACTAAATACCAATTTTAAAGACAAAAATGATAAAATAAATGTACTGCCACTAATATTGCCACCTTTTTTAGATTCTGAACAGAGTGAAGAAGTTTATGATTTTACAATGATGTTTATTTTTTCTCTCTCTTTCTAAAACACTTTTTCGTATAGAAATACTAGTCCAAAAGTTTCAATCAGTATCTCTATAGAACCCAAATCGTACTTTAGAGAGGTCGATTTTCCAATTTCTCTATACTTTTTTCCAAAAACGGAAAAAATTTGTCAAAAAACAACAAAATATGCAATTATTAGAATTTCCATAAAATTGAAAATTACTTTTTGACATAATTTCTAAAATAATAGAGCTAGGAACTTGAACTTGCACCGAAAAAAGAAAGAGAAAAAAGTTAACTTGCGATTATTAATATTAATTTAGGTCAATCAGACATATGTTAGTGAGATTATATTAAATTAAGTCTTACTATTGAGAATCAAAAATTTTATTACATAAAAACTTACAAAAAAATGAGAAAATTCCGATACTTCAACATGTTATACTTAGATTAAAATTGAACAAATATTTTTGAAAATTTTATGAAGCTTTCTAGTGATCTTTTTTAGTAGTTTGTAAAAGTTTCAAGTTTCTAGCTATATTATTTTTAAAGTTATGTAAAAAACAGATTTTCAATTTTATGAAAATTCGGAACAATAGTATATTTTATTGTTTTTTGTCAATTTTTTGAGAGATTTACCTTGTTTTTGAAAAAAGTATTGAGAAATTAAAAAAGAGACTTCTCTAAAGTACCATCTGGGTGTGATTTTGGATGTATTTAGTTACTGTATTATAGATACTGATTGAAACATTTGAAGGGCAAGTAATGAATAATTTTGTAAACAGAGATCAGTAACCACGAAATGGCAACAATTTTCTTATGCACATTTGTAAAATTATTTTCGATGAGCGAAGTACACACTTTTATTTTATCTTAATATCTATTTTTGCAAAAATCATTAGTTGTGATGATGTGGTAAGTTTAAGTTCAATAATGTTCTGATATTAAGTTCATTTCTGTATATATCGAACTTTCGGTGTTTTTGCACTATGTAAGCATAGCAAGAGAGTGCCAAATGAATTTTTCAATTCCCTATTTTTAAAAAATGTATTACTGAATCACAAAAACTAACAATTTCCTTTAAACAAGGCTCCTAAAAGCAGGATTTTTAAAGACTGATTTACTTTAGGTTCTAAAAAAATTATATTTAATGTCTATTTTCATTTTATTTGAAACCTTTTATGACACAAATTATCAAGTGCTTAAGTGTTAAATTTATATTGTATCAAAAATATGAAATCAACACAGGACATAGGTTGTTTACAATGTACTACCTGTATTTGTTACAATGGGTAGGTAAAAACTATAGGCAATATACTTATTTTACTATACACCATGTAGATAATAATGAACTCCGTCAATGATTTGGTCATACTTAATGTGTAATAAATTTCAAATGGGACAAAAAGAAACTAGGGAATTTATAAATTTACCGATGCTAGCTTTTTCCTCGAACACGGGTTTGGTAAAAAGCAGATACGTATCGGCATCAGATGGCTCTACATCATCAAGGGAAGACTCGTCGCCATCACTCTCCGCCAATACTTGATCTTCGCTGACAATCATCTCTTCGTCTACATCGATCTCGTCTTCAGTTCGCACGACACCTACAATACAAACATAATTAGGTCAGAATCTTAACTCCAGCGGACCTGAATTCGAGATTCTGGACAATTCACGGGTCCCGTTTGATCGAGTGTGGTACCTGCGGACGCCGCGAACAGCGACAAGCACAATAACATCCATTTCAACTTCATTTTCAGATCGATTTTCACGGAAAACGGTTGCTTC
Source organism: Stegophylla sp. TES_Ste_2020 (assembly GCA_025469315.1). Classification (NCBI taxonomy): domain Eukaryota; kingdom Metazoa; phylum Arthropoda; class Insecta; order Hemiptera; family Aphididae; genus Stegophylla; species Stegophylla sp. TES_Ste_2020. The sequence goes on from JAIPRM010010377.1 coordinate 5,138, forward strand.
GGACAGACGAAAGAGAAATGAGATGGCACGGTGACAGTAAACGACGTGACGAAAGTAACGGACACGTCTAACGCCAACATACACGCATCGCACCGCGTCTACACACCGCGACCAATGGGCTCAATGACGTTGCCGGCTGTAGCTGCGGACGTGGAGAACGTCACGAGACGATTAGCAGTCGGTTGACCAGGTTGGCAAACCTAACGTTTTCGTATTCCCGGTTCTCTTCAACTGGCCCCGGGGTGTCTTCTGAGACGGGATACATCCAGTTCCCCAAGACGGGATACATCCCTGCTTTTATTTTTGTCTTTATAGTTTTCTACCATAAACCTTTTACTACCCATCTTTAACCATATCGTAATTATTAATAGAATATGAAGACCGTAGATAATACATAGAAGTGGATAGGCTGTTATCAAGGGGTCTTTTATTACTATCAATGTAGAGATTATATGTAGTCATTTTTCCCGCGAAATGTACATCTTTTAAAATAAATTGTAGAATAAATAAACTAATGAAAACAAATGATGTATTTTACTACCTACTGAATCATTCATATCAATATTGTATAATTTTATTATTATAAATAAGACAACAATATGATAAAATAAAAATATCAAAAATAATACTTAATACTATAATTTGAAAATATTCAACATACATATAATATAGGTAATAGGTGTTACATGATTTATTTAATCATGTACATAATGAATTAATTTTGTATATTTTACTCTTATTGTTTGCATATCATTTACCTTCTTTGCTTCATGAAAAAATGTTATATTAATAAAATACGCTTCGCATAATTGTAATCAAATAAGGAAGTTATGTTTTCATTTACACATGGCACATATTATTAAATATAATGACAAAACGATTACAAAATATGTTATTATTATTCTTATAGTTTTACTTTTATGCATAATTTACTGTTAAATTATATGTAAAAATCTGTTTAAATTATGATCCTACATTCAATTACTTGATCTTTGTAGTAAAAAAAATATTTTTGATCTATCCCAGGCCAACATTTTATTAATAATTTATAAATACGTACCTTCATTGATATTTTAATACCTATGAATTAAACACATATTTAAATAAAAATATCGTTTTGTTACAAAATTTTTTTTTAGTATTGTATACATTGATATACAATACGGGACAAAAGTGTTATTTTGGACCTTTTTTTGAGACAACCGGGACGCTTCATTCGAAAGCGGGACAACCCCGTAAAATACGGGACGTATGGGATCCCTAGATTTACATCGTATCACTAGTCAAAATTATGAACTGAAACTTTTTTAGTGCGTCTCCTGAAATAAGTGTACGCCTGCAGAGTACTAGTGACTTAAATTTTTATGAAAATTTTTTTTGGTTTTCCAAATTAATGGCTTCTTAGATAGTTTATTGAATCTGATCGACACTTTTGTATTAAAAACTCTAAATTAGGTATCTACCTCAGTGTTTGTGTAAAGTTTTAGAAAACTTAAGGTTACGTCATATTCTATTTATCTACGAACTACCTAATAGTATTCATAAAATAAATTACAAATTGATTAAAAAAAAATATTACATTTTATGAGGATTAGTGTGAACAATTATTATTTATAAATTACAAACATTTATTTTGGTGGCCTCAGTGAGTTGCACTCTTGTACCGTCTTGCCACTTTGCAGATAGCCACTGATAGTTTCAATAGACGTAATAATAAATACTATTTTTTCTCATTGTCATGCACGTTTCATTCAGGCGTTGTATACTTAGAATTTCCACATATTGTTACTTATAATGATGATTTTTAGAAATTCACTGTTGTTTTATCAAGTGTTTAAAGAAAATTAACAAAATATTTTAATAAAAAAAAGCCATAAACCTGATTTTTTATATTTAATTGTATCTAACTCTTAAATAATAGTGATTCTTTAAATAAAATAGAAGTGTTCACCAATTATCAACAATACTTAGTGTTATATAGAGTTAATAAGATTAAAAAAAAAAAATCGATTTAGAGTTAAACACAGAACTTTAAAAACATTGGAATATTTCGTTTTTTACAAAATATATATTGCAAACATACTTTAGTGATTTATATTTAGAATTTAGATTTTGGTCTAAATACTATCCACCTAATAATGATTTTTGAAATCGAAATTGTAAACTGCTCATAATTACAAATTACAAACCAATTACTAATACTTGTCATAAAATCTCAAAAATTTTTGTTTAATAAGCGTTTATCGTTAAAATGTTTACAAAACTAACTTTTTCACGTAAAATAACGATATTTTTTTATTCAAAATGTTACACAACTTTGCCTTAAATTACACTCAGAATTTTCTTTTACCAAAATATTCGCCGCATGTTTATTCACATAACAAATGTTCGTAAAGATCGGCTTGGTGAATATTATAACTTATAAGGTATAAGCATGTACCTTGGTGAATTGTATGTAATAATACAAAAAAAAAAATAATAAATAAAAATAATAATAAAAAAATGTATATTATAAAAAACAATGAACTTTATTCAATATATAGGTACCATTAATGCATTTCAATATAAATCATTGAGAAATCATATCAGTATATGATGATTCTTAATATTCAAATTGAAATTTCATTATATACATTTCTTTTTTTTGCAATGGCACTATATACTATTATTTATACACATAAAAAACAAATAAATTAAAAGTCACACTTATAATAACATTAATATACTGCGTAAGATTTAAATTACCTTGATTAGGAATCAATAGTCATTCGAGAATCTGCAAATCAACAATATTTGATTATAAGTACATTAATAATATTATAATTAATACATATTATAATATATTTATATGTAAAAAATATTGATCTATGATTATAATTTGTCTGAAGTATTTAAATTCGGTTAATTTATGAGTTCCTTGAAAAAAAAAAAAATAAATGAAAATAAAATATGTATGATGCGTTCGCAAGTCGTGCAGAGTAAAGGCGGACGTGTAGGGACATTAGAATATTTTTATCATGAATCAAAAACCACCTTATGTTTATTGTTTTATATATATATAATATAGGTATATGACCTTTAATAGTTATATTATATTCATTGTCGTCGGAAGTGTTTTGAAAATGATTTAACAATAAAAAAAAAAAAACGTAAAAAAAAAGAAAAATGTGGAAATCTTTTTTTTTGATTAAATCTAAATACTTTTGTATCTTTCTTCTTTATACAAATTATAGTGTGCATTGCCCGTTTAAATATAATAAATAAATAATACATTTATCCGCCCGCCACCGTCGTTTCTTACCAGTGGCGCAACCAAGGGGGGTGTTTTAGGTGTCTGAGCACCTCCCTTATACTGTATTTATTTAAATTTCATTCAATGATTATTGAAAAATAATTGATTTTTATTATAAAGTTATAATTTGCATGAATTCAAAACTGCATCATGGCAAAAATATTTCAAAATTTCTCATTATTATTTAGAATCTAGATAATTTCTACACTGCCCATGAGCATTGTTGCTTAAAGTTATACAAGATTACCGTTATCAACCTATCAACTGTCGAGACTCTAGAGTTTCTGAGCTTAAAAGCTACGCGCAACATCATGTGAAACTGAAAGACAGGGGCAGTTCCAGCCTTAAAATATTGGGTATGCCCAAATTGTCCATGCGATCTCTTTTTCCTTTCCTCGATAATTCTACGGATAACGTTATGAAAACTCGAATCTAGAGAGAAGACAGTTCAGTTTAGCAATATGAAATTTTCATTTAACTGACTCCTGTAAAGCTTTTAATTATGTTCATTATAATTTTCACTCTAAGTAGTTGTATATTATAATCCCTCAGGCGGACACCCCCCGTGTGAGAAAGTCCTAGTTGCGCCACTGTCGCTTACAAGTCTGTTATTTTTCCTGTACACGAATATCACTCACCCAGCGTGGCTACCCGAGTGCGCCGAACTAGCGGAGTAACTGGCTTGAAACGGACCGAACCCGAAACTGGCGGACTGGCTGTTGGCCGAGCTTTGGCTGTGGCCCGCGCCGCCGCCGGATCCGCCGGCAAAACTACCGGCCGACGCGAAACTGCCCGCACCGCCTCCCTGTTGGTGGTGTTGGGGCTTGTGGTGGTAGTAATGGGGCTCGTGCTCTTCGTGGTGGTATTGGGGTCTGTGATGGTATTCGTGTTCGTATTCCTCTTGGTGACCGTGATGGTGGTTGTGATGCTGTTTCTTGCGCGGTTTTTCGTAACCGGCGATGATGCCGAAAAACGGACTGGCCGACCGAGCGGATCTGACCGATTCAGAAGGGTCTGCGACTACTACATCGACGGGAACCGCGGCGGGCTCGACCGCATACTCGACCGTCTGAACAGACTCCAATCGTCCGTTTGCTGTATAATATATTAGCAAACAAATTGATTGTGAGTTTCGTTTATTCCATAATATTTTGAAACAAAATAATTGTACGTGTATTTACGGTGTGCTTGATGGGGGGGGGATGATGATTTTGTTAAGATATCGTCTCGCAAAGTTTTGTCTAACGTATCATCTCTCTATATTATATTAAAAATTTTATGTTTTTCGAAATTTTGATTAGTTTCTCCCAGCGTGAGGAAAATTAACGAACATTTAAGCAAAACAGTAGGTAACTTAATTATTTCTTGACTAGATTTTCGTGAAATTTGTTTTAGTTTTTTTTTTTTTAAATTAAGTTCCAAAAGTAATGATGCTAACAACAATTATTAATGCTTATCATAATATTATATAGATTTGATTACCAAAAAAGTTTCAAAAAAGTTAATAAAAAACACTGAAAATTTTTTTTAACAAGATTTTTAATATTGTTAAATGATTTACTTTTACTAGATACCTACAGAATAATTCACTATGTAATTATTTATCTACGTTATAAGTTTCATAAAGTTTGACTTGGTAAATTAATTTTTTTTGTATTTAAGTTCGAATTTTGACAAAACTATACTACGTTGATGTAAAGACACAAATAAAAGGGAGGCGAGTTCCCCCTGGTACATTGATTTTTACTGGTCATCATGACCCAATACGAAATCGTAAATGAATCACTCACTGCTTTGCATGTCACATTAATTATTATGATTTAGCATTACAGTAAAGAAATAGAAAACAATTAAAAATGGATATATAAATAGGTAAATACCATTAATGAGTGAGTGACTTTCCCATCCCATTTATTCTTAAATGGGATATAAAAAAAAATAATAATAATAAAAAAATCGTAGACACAAGGCAAAAGGAAACTTTCCTATTTAATTTACTAGTGGGCCAATCAAATTGTCATTGTTCGCATTCATTTATAAAACAAGTAAGTCGAACAAAATATTATGGTTCTATAAATTTTTTTAAAAACATAAAATTAGATTTTATATACCTGGTTGTATTTCTTCGGGTGCTGGAACTGGTACGGCTTGTGTAAACACTAGAACAATAATGAGCACAAAACCGCTGCAGGCGAACATTTTCTGTGTTACAGACATGTTTTGTTATTTTGTTGGAGTCTCCTAGGAATAGCTAAACTCAACACTGCAGAATGAAAACCGAAACTGTAATATCGCAACGTGAATCCTGCTATTTTATAATAATCCCACCAAATAACAATTAAGGCTATTTTAATGCTCAAGGATAATGGAATAAACTTGGTGGTAAATTATTTGAGATTCGCAAACCGGTCATTCAGTCATTGTAATTATTATTATATAGGTAGGTACTTAAAACGTTATAGGTGCCAACGTTCAGCTAGACATCAAGATTATTGTAAATAATGTATTCTAATTGCATATCCTAGAAGCATTTGAAATTCGAAAATGTTTTCAAAATATTATGACAACACAATTATGATGTATTATGGATACTTATGGGTATTTAAGCTCCTATAAATATTAATAATTTTTTATATTTTTATACATTCGTACATATTATTCTATGCACTGGTGAACTGTGAGTCACGATAATTTACTGGAAGTACTCGTATTTTTTTTATTTGAAGGTAGGTATCAACGTCATCATTTCAGTGTGCAGGTCAGTGGCCCTTGCTGAATTTAAGGTATATTTGTCATAATTGTAAATTATCTACTTCATGGTTCTTTTTTAAAAACATTTTTTAAATTTCATGAAAAACCCTATCAATTTTAATCAAAATATTGTTTAAGATTTTTAAAAAGTCCCTAGCTTGATTATGTTCTTTATTAAAATTAATTAACTACTGGTTATAATTATTGTAAAAGTGATAATACACTTTTAGTTGATTATTTTTTCTGACTTCATTACACGCATGAAGTTATTTTTTTTTAGCCAATATTAAACGTAGGTTGATACCTATAGGTACTTATACTTAGCAACCAAGGTTATCTTTTGAATAAAGAGATCATTATTATATTATTAAATTATATTATTTATATACATTTTATACTATGATAGTGAACCACTAACATCATAATTTTGAAATTATTTTTATTCTAAATAGGGATAGTAGACAATTTGTCTAACCATGGGTTTATTAAATCGAAACAATACTTCGAACACTTACTCTTTACCCTTTGATAAACTAGGAAGAGTTCACGAGAATTGACGACCTTCATTGAAATGGTCACTTACATGGTTGATGTATTATAGTAAATAATGAGAAATTCCCAAATGAATCATTCAATCATACTAATAAGACTAGTAAGTAAATAGCATTAAATTATTCCGGCAATTTTATATGTGGGCGAGGATTAACCTTGGACATTTGTTTTTAATACAAACGTAAAATCGCGTTTCCTGATTGTTAATACTAATTTATTTGCTCGTCTTCCTTGTCGTCGGGTTCCCGTTTAGATTATCTATATGCATAAAAAAAATTGTCGAAAAGTATTTTATCGACGTATAAAAAATATCAGAAGTAACGATTTGAAATCGCTTAGGACTCTTCGTGGAACCTCAAACCTTGACCCTTAGTAGTTGTCCTCGTTTTTATTTTATTTTTTTGAATTTTTATTTTACTTACGTAGGTAACGCACCTATTATTATTGGTTATTGGTAAGTTGGGGTTGCGTACACAGAAGCTCCTACGGTCATACAAAAATGGTTACCATAAGTTTGATTATGATGTAAAATAAACATTACGCGCGTTATTCATTGAAATAATATGCGTTACGTGGACAAAATATAATATGTAAAGAAACAATCGAAACAAAATAGTTCTCTTTTCTTCGACGTTCGCTCATTTCTTCATCATTATTAGTGATTGAACACATACCTCATACCTGCCTTTATGATTTTTTTTAATTGATTGACCAATGTTTAATTAAATTATTTGACACTATATATTATTATTATAGTTGTAGGTAACTTTATTTCAATCGATACAAAAGTAGACACGCGGGGTCGACACTATATTATAGACATAAAGAATGATATATATATTTTTTACGTTTCGTCATTTTTAAGACCAGGATATACCGGTGACGTTATTATTGATCTAACAATAAAATTGTGTGTTTTTAACAAAAACCTATACCTATTACGTTTAAATTTAAACATATACGTAGGGAGAATGAAAGATACCACTTTTATAATATACAAATCATAAATGCCCATAATTACTATTTAAACATAATTTAACTTTTACGAATTTATATGAAAATAGAGTGAATTTATGTCAGCGTTAATTATAATCAAATATGTAATATAATTTTTTATGTTCATTTTGTCATAATAGAGGTGCAATTAATCTTATCAATAAAATAATAATAGTCATAAATAATAATTATATAATGCAGTGTATTAATAAAGACTACAGTCTGTTGAGATATCAAGATTTAACATTTAATTATTGACAGATGGAATAAAATATGTACATACTACAGTACTTTAACATACTTATATAACTAGTAGTATGACAGGAAGGGCAGGAAACATACTACGAAGTCTTTCACTGTGCGTTTTAATTACATATGTGTTTTATGTATGTATTGAAGGACACGAAGCTTTATTAAAAAGTAAAAACTATATAACTATATAAAATACAAATAGTAACAATACATATGGACAGCACTAGTGGCATAGCCAGGATTTCTTAGCTACAAAAAAAAAAAAACCTAAAATAATATAATAAATCTGTAATAAATATAATAGGTACTAATCCCTTCATAATAATACTACTCTCTTCATTGTCAATAAATGTGAAAATAAATAGCTAATTGTTGGCATTATTAATATTATAATTATTAAATTCTAAATACCTAGAAGTAAATTAAAAAGTACTGAGCGTGATTTGTATAATAAAACATATATAATTGAAAACACATTGATTGTAATTTGAATTAAAAATGTTATACAGCTTTGAAAAATCACAATTTTAAATGAAAATAACCAGATTTGTCAAAATTCTAGCTTTAAACGCCTATAAAAATATTGTTTAAATAAAAAGTTTTGTGATTTTAGATTCTGGATGGAGAAAAGAAGCTAGTGTTTTTACAATGTTATTTATTTATTTTCTGAAAGCACTTTTTCAGATGGAAATACTTGTCCAAAAGTTTCGATCAATAACTTTTTGAAACCCAATTTGCCTCTAGATTGTACTTTAAAAAGGTCATTTTTTGAATTTCTCAATTCTTCAATTTTTTTTTTTGGAAAAAACTACCCAAAATTTGACAAAAACGACTCGAAAACCATAAT
>JAIPRM010010378.1:0-13825 GCA_025469315.1 Stegophylla sp. TES_Ste_2020
AATTTTTTTTTTGGAAAAAACTACCTAAAATTTGACAAAAACGACTCGGAAACCATCATTTTTTGATCCGAATTTTATGAAAATTTAAACATAGATAGAAAATCCTATAAAAAAATTTTGGCGTAAGAAAATTTTGAAAATGTAAAAAAAAAATTTGGACATTTTTTGAAAATTTTTTATATTATTAACTTCCTTCGTTCAGAATCGTTTTACTGAAGAAATGATTTTCTTTAAAATTTAATACGCCCGTCAAGAGAATACCAACCGTCGTGCGAAGTACACCCATCGTGCGAAGTATGTTGTTATAGAAAACTTATTTGATTTTTTTTCTGTTGTTTATACACGTAGTTTTCGATTTTGAAACTTTTTTTCGATTTTTTCAATGATTTATATTTGTTACGTAATTATTTTTTCTATTTTTAGTATTATTTAATACTACATTTTTTGTCAGCATATCAAGTGCATTTTTGGAGATTTAAATGCATTCTTCAAGGTTCTTTACTGCATTAAATTCAAAACCCTATTTATCACAAATGGCATAACTTTATTTTTTTTTTAATAAGCAAGAATGTACTTTTGGCACGTTATTTTTCAAATTTCTGTGGAAATTTGAGTAAAATTACGTATATAGAAATTTGAAATTTTCACACATCATCAACAGTAGTTTAATACAGATGGAAAAATTTCTCTGGTAATACTATAATTATAGCAATCACGATTCATGAATCATAATGATTATAAAGAAATTGATTATTATGATGAACAATATCTAAGTGACATCCTTATCGTGATCTTATTTTCAATGCAGAAGAAAGTAAAATATTGATTTAAACATAAAATATGTAGACCAGTAAAGTGCAAACTACTGTCCATTATTCAAGCTAAACAATTTATATAGCGGGCCAGATTACGATAATATTGGATTTTAAAAACGCAAATGTATAATATCCTGTGCTGTCCAAATGACGCCCCTACTTATCACTATGAATATCTGCATAACAAATGCGCTATTTTTAATTATATTATTTTGACTTTATCTAATTTATAAATCTATACAGTCAGAATATTAATGAAATACATATATATGAGTATACAATAATCATACTTCAAATCATTTTTAAAATGTCTAAAAGGGAGAAATTGTCCCGTCTCATTCCCTTCTCCGGACACTTATGCAATAGTCCCTATAGGAATTTTTTATCGGTTACAAGTTACAGTTACATTTTAATGTTTGTTCTTCAATATAAATTCAATACTACATTTTATTTTGTTTCAATTACAAAATATTAAATATTTTACAAAAGAAATTAAATTTAAATATTTGAAATTTACCTATTGGGAAACGCAGTTAAGAAAATGCGACCTGGTATACCATTATAAAACTACTGAAAGTAGGATAGATATCATTGATTGTATTATAATCTATATATTAATCGGTCAGAGTATTTTAATCAATCCCTTTTTCTTAAGAATGCGTGAACGGATTTTGATAATTTTTTTCCCGTGAACACTTAAAACACACACATATACCTTTCCCCCCAATAATATTCCTGGTTACGACCCTTTGTATTCAAGAAACTATAAATGTAGAACTAGTCGTATGTTTTATGTACTTAAAATAGTTTTTAGTTTAACATTTAAGTTCAATGTGTGTATCATATGAAAGTTCACTGTTTACTGTACAAACACACAAAAATGAAATAATTTTATTATTCTGGTTGAATTTCGACCACTTGTCGAACTAGTTTATATTATTATTATTATTATCGTACTGTAATTAATAATAGGCACCTACCAGAGTTCACTTATTACATTTTAGTTCTATATTTTGACTTAACTAAGTGTTTTCAAATGTCTAATTAATTATTTTATCAGTAATAAAAAAAATTTTTTTAGTTGTAAAAATGTCTTTTCTAATTTATAGACCACAGTACCAAAACCAAAAGAAACAATTATTATTCCATATTTGGTTGTAACCAGGAAATAGATTGTATAATATTGCATTATACTAGCGTATTATACAGCATGTACAAAAAATATAATTCAGAGAAAAAACGTAAATTGAAAGTTGATGAAGAATATTACAAAAAAAAAATGCAATTTATCTTTATATTATTATAAATAATAGGTCAACCAAAAAAGTTATTAATTTACGTTAAATTGTTGTGTTACTACTTCTTTATTATCATGTCAATTATTTAACTTTTCTAGAAAAAAAAAACACAAGTGATTATTTAATTTTTTCGTTATTTGATATTGATAATACATTTTTTTATTTTTCTGAAAATAATTATCTAGTCAGTATTATGAATTAAAAATGTTAAAAATTGAGGATTCTTCAAAAAAGTTTCAGGAAGTTATTAATTTATGTTTAATATTTAGTTATTACTATCTTGTTATGATGTAAAATATATATTATAATATAATACATGTACATATTTATATATATATATATATATTATTTTGTACATATCATATCATACATAAGCGCTCCTTATGTTATCTAACTTTCCCAATGGTTAATAAATACAGATTTAGTTACTAGATACAAGTGGTAACTTGAAGCATAGATTAAAAAAAAAAAAACAATGTACTAAATCTTTTGGATTCATGTAGCTTTGTATACAATTATTATTATTTTATTTAAAGTTTCAGTTAAAATTGTAATGAAATGTTGTATATAAATATAACACACTATATTTTATAAATACATTAAATATTATGTTAAAATGGAATGTTTGTATTTTATCTTATCGTAGACAAATTTTGGATAAAATATAAATAATATGTAACAATTGCAAAAAAAACTCAATATAAACCTGACAATAATTATTGTATATAATTAACTGAAGCTCCGCTCAGAAACATTAAATTGAATAAATAATATACTGTTTTTTTAAAATTCAATACACTTACTTAGTGTATCCCTCCCAAGGAGCGAAGAATATCCATGATATGAAGTATGTCTGGTTTTTTTTTTTTTTTTACTCTATTTAATCATTTTACTCCTATTATAATTATCATTTTACCATGTCCAGTTTTTATAAAGCCTAGTATTGCTCTAAAATTTCTATAAGAGTTTAAATCACGAAACTTTCAAACAACATTTTTCTTTTCTTTTTCGTCAGAAATTTTTACTATGCCATTTAAGTGGGCTTGTTGTTTTTATTTTCCCGGTAGAAATTTTCAATTCAGTCCGGCCCTGTATTTGGCCGAAAACTGAATTATTTCTAAAAATCTGTTGCATTTGAAGTGTCGAACAACCATCCGAAATTTCTCACGTGTATCTTAATCACACTGTACACAATCTTTTCCGAGAAATTTGACGCTCACACGTTCGTGTTATGTGTACGTCATGGTTTGTATTAATTATTCCACAGCTATTATTATTATTATTATTATTATTATTATTACTGTGATCGTACTGTATGAATAAAATTCATTGATAATTATGGCGAAACGCACTTCGGACGAAACTACTCGTTCGGCAGTTGTCTGAATTGTGAGGCAAACTTCGAGGTCGTCATCGTATAGGACACTACCGTCTACCACCATGCGTCGCTCAGAAAACGAACGTAATAGGTGAACAGCTACGAGTGATTGTTTACGATACTATTATACGCGAAAAACATAAACCTACGAATACATTAGATATTAAACCGTAATGTATTCTAAGTGTACCGGTTTTTTCAACGAAAGACACACTCGATAACTCGCATATAAAATGTTTAAGGCCCGTTCAGACCAAAAAACATTGTTGTCGACAAAATAAGACAGAATGTTGCCAACAAAGTTTTCAACATATATTAAAAACCCATACGTCCAGACCAGAGCAACAAATTTATAAAACATTAATTCTTTACCGAAATGCGATGCGATAATGAATTAGCGATCGCTGCTAATATATTAATAGTGAATAAAATTGGTTAATTTGAATGTAATTAAATATAAATTTAAACAAATAGGTTCACGTCAGTTCATGCCAAAACTCTTGACTAGTCTGAACACAAAATTATACATTTTTATGAAAACATAAAAATTCCAGTGGTAATAGCAATAATATTAGAACATGTTGTAAACGTTTTTAAGAGAAGTCGACTAGTCTAGACGTGCCGATGTATATATTATCTATGACAATGTCGATAAACATCCTTTGCAGTTTACTGCTACTCAGCCGGTACCGAAATTTTTAACTATGTATATAATAAATATCAATAAATAAATAAATAAAAAAATAATAATATAAAAATTTACATTTTAATTATCTGGACCATCCTTGATATTAATGTGTTTGGATAATCGGACAACAATTGCAAAGCAAGTCGATTATCAAGCCAAAATATCCCCACGTTGTACAACAAGCCGAGGTATATTTTTGATTTGCAGAGCCAAGCGAAGTCGGCCAAACACTCGGTGAACTAACTAACTACGCCGATAAATGTTATAAAATGCTAATTTTGTCGAAATATAGATGCATCGCGTTGAAATGTCGCATGCTTCGAATTGCCTTGCACCGAAATGACCGCGTCTATTTGACGAGCGTCGAAATGACGTAGATTCGTTTATTCACAGATATTTATAAATATTAATTCATAAGTGCAAGTTAATAATTGTCTATATCAACTAAAACAAAAATTCGGGGACTTTATTTCCGAGACCTTTATTTTCTGAGGATTTTTTTTTCGATATTCCATTTTTCTGAGTTAAACAACCTCGAACATTTATTAAATGATGCCATGCCACATACATAGAATTAAATCACATACTTTTTTATCACAAAAAATGAATTTATTTAATTTGTATGTGTATTATATTATCATAATATATTATATAATGTAATAAAATATACAAACGCTATAATACATAAATTAAAATACAAATATTTTATAACCGTTTAAAAATAAAATTTGTATGAAACTGGTTATTTTTACGTAATACAATGATGTTTTTTTTTTCAATCAAAACGTTAATACATTTGAAATTTAAGTTACACTTACTATTTTCATTTACCAAAAGATTCCTCACGTGTTTTTCTACACGTGGTATAATTTTTATAAAAATCGGCTCAATGAATAATTTTTTAAAAGCGTTTAAGTTTTAGAATTACGGCTAAAACAAAGGTTAATTCAAATAATGGTAGTTTTTCTTCCTTGTTATTACGTAACATATTCAATTTATTATTTTTGGGGCAGAAAATTGTACATCGATTTGCTTATATACAAGTTAACTTATATTTACGTTTTTGTTAAAATCTGTGAGATCATATTAAATTATATTTGTAGTGAAGAATATTTGTAGTGCGAAGTATGTCCAGCTTTCTTATCTATACTTTTTATTTAAGATTAATTTATTTTGTATCTAAATATTATAATAGGATTTTTATTATAATATTGAGTATTAACCTTAGAATATTTTTTTGTTTTATTAAAATTTTGTTATACATTTTGTTAGGAAAAATAATTTTTTCATATGATTTTAGATTCTGAATGGAACAAAGATAATGTTCATTTTTTTCTCCTTTTGAAAACATTTTTGTATATAAATACTTATCCGAAAGTTTCAACAGTAACTTTTTAGGTTGGAAATCACACCCAAGTGGTATTTCAAAAAAGAAGACATTTTTCGAAATTCTGAATTGATGAAATGAAAATTGTATACTAGTAAACATACTATTAAGTATCGAAAATCTTAAGTCAACTTTTTTTTATATAGCCGTTTAAAGTTAAAACTTATATAAAATTGGTCATTTTGACGTAAACAATGATTTGTTTTTCAATCAAAACTTCATCAAATATTTTATTCTTAATCTGGTAGAAATTTTCTTTTACCAAAATATTCCTTGCGTATTTTTCTACTTGAATTATAATTTTCATAAAAGTTGGTTCAATGATTAATATTTTACAAGCGCTTAAATTTAGAATTACGGCACAAATTCCGGTTAATTCTAATAACCGCAGATTTATTTTTCTTATTATTACGTAACATAATGTTGTTGCAAAATTTATCATTTACACTAATAATGAAATTGATTTTGATTATTTTGTTATTAAATAACAGATATTAAACATATTGAATATAAAACTGATAATTATTATTATGTATATTAACTGAAGCTGAGCTCGGAGTCTTTATATTTAAGAAATTATTTATCGTTTCTTTAAAATTCGACCCCCCTCCAAAAGTTTTCTATCCAAGGGGCAAGAAGTGAAGAATAGCTATGCTGCGAAGTATGTTGACTTTTTTAAAAGTTTTAATTCAAACTGCTAATGAAGAGTATTGAAATAATATCCATAGTAGGATAAGCATTTTATTTGCCCTCCCCCCTCGTGCTAAAATATAAAAGTCAGATCCTATGATCTCAACCAAATATGTTCGAAATAAGCAATGACTATTATATATATGAAATATGTTTATTAAAGTCGATTAAAAGCCAAAAACAATATAACTTTGTTTTACTAAATTACTAATATTAATTCAACGTATAGATAATGTTTAACAATACGCAAAATATTTAAAAAATATAACATGAGATGCGCGGAGTAACTAGAGAGGATAGAATAAAAAATTAACACCCATCTTCGGATTTTTCATTCGTGTTGTTTCGATAGTAAATATAGTTGTTAGTTTCATTCGTATTGTTTCGATAGTAAATATAGTTGTTAGTTTCATTCGTGTTGTTTCGATAGTAAATATAGTTGTTAGTTTCATTCGTGTTGTTTCGATAGTAAATAAAATTAGAGAAAAGAGAGATAGACTGATGGTTGTTTCGAAGTGTTATGAGGAGAGATTATAAAAAGCTTATGCAAAGAATGATTTTTTAATAAATGATTTACGTATAACATAATATATAACTTAAAATACATACATGTATGTCATACATATTATGATACTTACCTACTACATGAAAACACGACCTAAGTAAATTAGGTGTAAATTTTTTGATCGCGAATTATGATAACCGAATTATGTTTCTTTTAATTGTGTCATGTCACTAATTATGGATATAATAATGTGATAGGTACTTGCATTTAATTAACGTTAAAATGTTTTTATTTGCAGGCATAACTAACTGCTATAGTTAGACACGTTATCTACCTTAAATATTTGAACGCAATTTTATGTAATACATTTATGGATTGAATGAACGACGTTTTCATTAAAGTAATGACTATAACGACACAAATTAAATTTCATTATCTCTAGTGCACTTGAGCAATTAACGGCTATATTTTATTGATACGGCGCTTTATTTACAAAAAGCTTAATTTTGTTGACGTTCGCATGTAGGCACTTGAAATTACATTATTTCGCTATTGATTTCCTAACATGGATAATACAAATAAAAATAAATCACGAATTTTTCTCATTTTTTAAAGCAAGGCAAATATTAGATAAGTATTTAAAAATTTAACATGTTTTTTTTATATACTTAAGACTATTATACTCAAATCCAATTTTAATATTATATTATAATGTACATATTCCGCCTATTCCGGTAAAGCCAACAAGAATAGGTCTTTTTCATACACATTTGTTATATTTTTATCAATTATTATGTTTCTATAATATTAGATTTATATTAGAATTGATTTAAGCTTCTTTAATGGATTAAAATATTATACTGTCTATTATGGTAATGTATCCATACCTTCTTTTACCGTTTCAGATCGATTGCACTTTTCATTTTTACATATTCATTTTTTACATGAATCGTATATTAATTTTTGTTACTGATAAGTGATAACATAAAATTATCTCTTCAATAACCTAACTAAGGACACCATTAAGACGAGCAGGGTGTGCACTTGCACCCTCCTCTCCACCAGATTTTAAAGAATTTCTCAGTGTCCCAGGGCAAAAATAGGAATGATTCTTCATCAATGTTGTTAAATTATTTAACAACATTAATATCTATATAAAAATCTGGATTCTAACTAAAAAAAGAGTCTTCTCTTTATGTAGGTAATTAAAAATGTAAAACTTCTTTTTTTTCAAAATTGCTTCTGAAATAAAATATTTCTTTTAACCAGGTAATATTCTTTATTTTATTTTTTAAACCAGATAGGTCTAATATATGGTTTTATCTATCTATATCGGGGGACATCAATAAACATTGCTGAAGGGCCACAGAAAGTATCTGGAAATTTTTAAGGGTCATCAAAATTCAAAACACATATTACAGATTATGAGTAGAGCGAAAAATCTAATGCTTTTACACAGATGTTTTTTCTTTTTTTTTTTTTTATGGAAGCACTTTTTCGTACAGAAATACTTGTCCAAAAGTTTCATATAGCAACTTTTTAGATTAGAAATCGCATTCCGGTAATACTTTGAAGAAATCGTTTTACAAAATTCTTAATACTTTATCCAATAACACGGAAAAATTGTCGAAAATTTTAGTAAAAACGGAAAGTAGACAGAAAACGAGATTTTAACGAAATCGATTTTAATAATTTAGTCATAACTCCAAAACGAAGAGGACTAGTAATTACAAATTTTTACACATTATCAACAATAGTGTAATACAAACGGAAATAAATTTTCAAACGAATCTGACAACATTTAAGATAAATCCAATAAATATAGAATTTTTTAATTACCTTGTTTTTTGCAAGTGTTTATCAAATAAATGTTTCATTCTTGATATTATTAGCTGAAAATGTGTCATTACCTCACGTACATATCCGATGAATTATGAAAAATCTTGTAAATCATTAGTCATCATTTTTTTTTTTTTTTTTTTTATATAATCGTTTAATTTGTGAATTTGTATTTCTAGTAATTTTCGGGTAAAAGAGCGGTTTTTTTTCTATCAAAACTTTAAAACTTTTAAAATTTAAATTACGCTCAATACTTTCTTTAACGAAAAGATTACTCAAATGTTTTTTTACAAGTCATATAATTTACATAAATTTACACCAAGAGTATCCCACCTGAAGAGCAAAAAATAGCCACGGTGCAATTTATATTCTTCAAAACTACTTATTTCATTGTCATACAGTTTTTTTTTAAATAAAATAGGAAATCACAGAACAGGTTTTAGATATACATTTAATCCGATAAAGTAAATAATTAGTAATTAACTAAAATAAATAACTGCTTAGCTTCTCTTATTGGAAGCTCGGAAAAAACGTATATGTGTATGCGGCATGCTAAGAAGAAAAAATAAAAAGTTTACGAAGAAGTATTATAATTTATAACCTTAATAGAAATATATACAGATACCTATATACGAACTAAAAATATATTCTATAGATTAATAAATACAAAAATATAGGTACAATAGAAGAAAATGGTAGTTCTTCCAATCTCATTTTTTTTTATATATAAAATAGTCAAATACCTCCCGGGTGAAACCAACTAGTATAATATCATATTAAAATTGGAAGTATTGAAAACATAATTTAATAATAATAATATGAGTGCCATTAGATTATACTTTGCTATCAGTATATCTGCTGTAGCTGATAAAAACTAATTTCCAAAAATAATAAATTACAACACTTTAACGCATTATATTATCGGTTTTTACTTTTTTCTCTCTTTGTCTGCGGGCCGTACACAATTTTTTCGAGGACTGTATACGTTCCGTGGGCTGCCATTTGGTGACCCAAGATCTGTACGAATAGTAAACCTGAAGAATTTGTTTGAACGCAGATATTTCTGGAACTACCAGTCACATTTCAAAAATTACTTTTGCATTTACTAGCCGAAATTTTCAAAATACTGTACTTAATTCAAAATTGAGCAAATCTTTTTGAAATGTTTATGAATTATTCTCGTGACCATTTTTAGCAGTTGGCGAAAGTTTCAAGTGATTTATAAAATCAGCAAAAGCTGCATTATTTTATAAGTTATATAAAAAAGTAATTTACAATTTTACGGAAATTCCGGTAATTGCATATTTTGTCGTTTTTTGTCAATTTTTCGATAAATTTTCCCCGTTTTTGGAAAAAGTATTGAAAAATTGAAAAAATGTCCTCTTAAAAGTATAATTTAGGTTCGATTTTGGATCTATAAAGTTACTGATCGAAACTTTTGGACGAGTATTTCTATACGAAAAATTGTTCACAGAGGAAGAAAAAAAAATAAACATCATTGTAAAAACATAAGCTTCTTCACTTCGTTCAGAGTTAAAAATAAATAAATTAACATCAATGTAAAACTACTATATCTTTTCGTTACACTTATGATCTGAAATATTAAATAAGTTCAAGGCACCTGGCTTTTTTCCGCTATTAGTAAAATTATTTAAACAATTCTATTTTAGATTCTGAACGAAGTGAAGAAGCTTATGATTTTACAATGATGTTTATTTATTTTTTTTTCCTCTTTTTCTCTTTTTGTGAACACTTTTTCGTATAGAAATACTTGTCCGAAAGTTTCGATCAGTATCTCTATAGAACCGAAATTACATCCAGATGGTACTTTAAAGAAGTCATTTTTCCAATTACTCAATACTTTTTCCAAAAACGGGGAAAAACTGTCGAAAAATTGATGAAAAACGGCAAAATACGCAATTACCGAAATTTCCGTAAAATTGAAAATTTATTTTTACCATAACTTCTACAATAATGGAGCTAGAAACTTGAAACTTTCACCAACTACTAAAAACGGTGAAAAAAACATTTTCTAACAATATCAAAATGATTTCATCAATTTTGAGTTAAGTACGGCATTTTGGAAATTTCGGAAATATCTCATTTTTTGTTAGTTTTTATGTAATAAAATTTTTGATTTTTGATATTAAGACTTGAAAATTTAATATGATCTCACTGACATATATTTCTACTTGACTTGAAAAAATCTCAAAAATCGTTATTCAACTTTTTTTTTATATCCGTTTGAAGTTAGAATTTCGACGGATTTCGTTAGTTTTTCCTAAAATTACGCACTTTAACGTACATATAAGAAAATTGGCTTAACCGATTGTTTTGAAATTTCGTACCTAGATAGAAAATTTCATTGCGAATATTTTGGTGTAATAAAATTTCTTACAGACGAATAATTTAACATTTTACAAGGGTTTGATTGAAAAAAAATTGGAGAAAATACAGACAGATATTGCGAAATATCTATATATTATAAGCATTTAATTACTGAAGGTTGATAATGTTTTATTGCATCTTATGTATTTTTCGACGCTGAATACGATGGTGTGAATTAAAATCCACATGCAACAATAGTTTTCTATCTATTTTATTCTATTTTGAAAATTCAATATTTTCGGTTGTTAATTATTATACTACATATCTACTAATTCACCTACATGGTGAAGTTATGTGCTACGGCCTAGTGGTAAAGAACTCAGCCTAGCACGCCGACAGTTCCAGGTACGATTTCAGCCCAGCTCTCCGAATTTTTACATTTTTTTTTTTTTATATTATTAACTTCCTTCGTTTAGAATCGTTTTACTAAAGAAATGATTTATCGTTTCTTTTTTAACATTTTTTTTTTTTTATCTTGAGAGAAGCTGCAGCCCCCCAGCCCACGCAATAAATACGCCTCTGGGTACAACTTAAAGGTCTATAATGAATAAACCATACCAGATTAAATTTTGAAACTCAACACTAGATTTGATGCCAAAGTGATTCTAATAAGAATCTAAATAAAAAAGTAAAGTAAAGTATAAACATGAAATCTGGACATACTTCTTACCACGGGTATTCTTCTCTCCTCGAGTCAGATACTCTTGGTGTGTGTGTTAAATTTTAAAGAAACGATTAATCATTTCTTCAATAATACGATCCTGAGTGAAGGAAGTTATAATGTAAAGAATAATAATAGTCATAATTTTCAACACACCCGTCAAGAGTACCTACCTGATCCAAGGAGCGAATAATAGCCATGGTGCGAAGTATGTCCGGCTTCTTTGTCTATACTTTACATATCTTTGCTTTAATTTACCGTACTTTACTTTACTTTTTCTATTTAATAATAAAATAAAAGGAAAAAAAATTAATAAGAAAAAAAAGTGTTAGAAAAAAATTTCCCATAATTTTTTTTTACATTTTCAAAAGTTTCTTGTATTTTAAATATTTCTCATATTATTGTCTATCTGTGTTTAAATTTTCATAAAGTTTGAGTAAAAAAAAATGGTTTCTGAATCTTTTTTGTCAAATTTTGGGTAGTTTTTCTCAAAAGAAAATTGAAAAAGGACACACTTTGCTTATTGGGTGGCATACTCTTTGTTGATGTATTACATTTAAAAAAAAAACTATAAATCATTTCTCCAATAAAAATATTCTGAATGGAGCTTCAATACATTAAAAATAATTGTCGAGTAATAAGTTATATTTAATAAATAATGTTGGGTGTGTGGTGAGGCAATCAATGTCTTTATAAAAATGAAAAAAGCAATTAAGATCTATTTTTATAAATTCATAAATCGTGAACCCCTCTACAATTAGTATAATTGGCATTTTGGTGTTTTTATGGGAATACTTGGGTTTTGAGCTAGATCTATAAATTTAACTTTATTTTTCAACAATACAGTCGAATAAAATTCATTATTTTTTTCAAATGTCCAGTAATAGTCTAACATTATTAATTAATAATAAAGTAATCCATGTCCATTTTTATTTGTAGTAAATTATTTATAGCATTTATTATTTACAGTAATTTTTTCGAACTTTTTCCAATTTTTTTCAATCAAAACCTTGTAAAATTTTAAATTATAATTTTGAAAATTGTATGAGGTATGCGCATAACTATTTTTAATAGTTGGTGAAAGTTGCAAGTCTCTACCTTTAATATTTTGGATGATATCATTAAATAACTATAATTGATTTCATGATAATATTTATTTCGGGTTTTCCAGAAATTTTGTCAATACTTTTCCCTATTTTTTTCAATCAAAACCTTATAACATTTTCAATTACCTACTCGTCCGTAAAAAATTTTTTTTTGTCGAAAAATTCCTCTTGTAATTCTCTACCTGTTTCGTAAAGATCAGCAATACCAATTATATTTTATATGCGTTGAAATGTGTAATTTTAAGTAAGACTAATGAATTCTGTCAAAATGCCAACTTTAAACAGTTATAAAGGAAAACTTGACATACGACTTTTTAAATTTTTTTGGTACTGTTGGTAATATACATAAATATGTTTGTATTAAATTTTCTGGTCTTATTATGCAGATATCAAAATTTTATGAATTAAAAACTTACAGAAAACGAGAAGGTTCCAATATTTTTAAAGCTCTGTACTTACCTCAAAATTGATCAAATGTTTTTGAAAATTTGATGAAGTGCGTACGTTACTATTTTTAGTAGTTGGTAAAAGTTTTGATTTTCTAGCATCACTATTTTTGAAGTTATGCTAATAATACTAAAATCGATTTTATGGAAATTCAGGTTATGCCCCGGTCATGCCGTTTTTTGTAAATTTTTGAGTTATCTTGGCATGCGCTTAAAAAAAGTATTAAGAAATTTAATAAATGACCACCCAAAAGTACCAATTAGACAACATTTCTAATCTATAGAATTACTGATCGAAACTTTCAGACCAGTTTTCTACCCAAAATCGTGCTTCCATACATACGGAAAAAAAACACTCACAGATTTGTAAAAATCATGTAAAAAATGGAAATGAATAGTCATAAAAACAATATAATAATGTACCTGTATAATAATACTCCTACCTATATCAGGCTATAAATTATTCATAGGCGTGTCTACGGTGGCAGCCTAGGGTACCTGTAAAGAATACTTTTAAAAAGTACTTGAGTAAGTACTCAAATACATTTTTTTTAAAGTATTTAAGATACTACTCAAATACTTTAATTGTATAGTATTTCAAATACTTCTCAAATACTTTGAAAA
>JAIPRM010010379.1:0-13825 GCA_025469315.1 Stegophylla sp. TES_Ste_2020
AAAAAAAAATAAAAAAAAAAAATAAACATCATTGTAAAAACACTAGCTTCTTCACTTTGTTCAGAATCTAAAATAAACATCATTGTTAAAACACTAGCTTCTTCACTTCATACGGAATCTAAAATAAATATTAGAAAAATGGCCAAAAATTTTTTTTTACATTTTCAAAATTTTCTTCTGCCAAAATCTTTCTTATATTATTTTCTATCTATGTTTAAATTTTCATACAGTTCGAATCAAAAAATGATGGTTTCCAAGTCGTTTTTGTCAAATTTTGGGTAGTTTTTTCCAAAAAAAAAATTGAAGAATTGAGAAATTCAAAAAATGACCTCTCTAAAGTACAATTTAGAGGCAGTCCGGTTTCAAAAGTTAATTGATCGAAACTTTTGAACATTTATTTCCATACGAAAAGTTAGAAAAAAAAAAATGAAATAAACATCATTGTAAAAACACTAGCTTCTTCACTTCGTTCAGAATCTAAAATAGATCAAAACGCATTACACGTAAATCGTAATTGTATTATAACAATATGAATTTCTTCATTTTAATCATTTTTTTTTTTTCATCGTTTTTTATTTATTTTAATGGGGAATAAGGAGGGTGTGAGTATGACCTTGAGTAATATTGTAATATGCGTAGTTAACTTAGTAAACTATATAGTTGTCCTCGAAATTGCAGTCTCGGTTCATATATTTATATACACTCGTATATATGTTATTATTTATAGTAGAGGTGGTGGTGGAAGTGATGAAAACAATATTATAATAGTATCGTGGTCGTATGGCAGCAGCAGCAGCCAACGTGTTACGGTATTGTTTTCATTTCCCCTCCCCCTTCCCCTCCGGTCGGCTCTCTCGTCGCCGTGATGATATCTGCTTTGCTGGCTTCGGTCCCCTTCCGGAACGATAATTATTTTATATTACTACTATTATACTATACTATACTACGTCGTAGATAGGTAGGTGTACCCTCCCTCTTACCTACTACGACGACACTGGTGACTCTCCTCTCGCCGCCGCCGCCGCGGACGTCGGTGGCGGCGTGACGGAAGGACGCGCCGCCGGGGCGTATTTTTCGGAATCGATGCACTCGGCGATTGGTTGGGCGTGAAGCGTTCTGCTTCGGTGCAATGTGACCCGCGCTAGGGCGGCGGCGGCGGCGGTGGTGTGGTGTATGACGATAGGACGGGCGGCGGCCGGCCGGCCGTCAGCTACGGTGCGGGGGTGGGGGGAACGGACGACAACGGGTGCCGAAAATCAATGAGCCCCCTGACCTGCCGGTGGCGAGACTGCTCTGCTCGCACAGCTTCCACAGTCCCGGACCAGCGGCCGCCGCACGAGCACGACGATTCGCGGGCGCACACGCCGATCGAGTCACAGTGTTTTCGCGTGTCTATATTTTTTAATACATATATATATATATATATATACCTATTATACTACCGCGCCTGGCACCGATGTGCTCTTTTGCCAAACACATTACACCACACAGCAGGTACACCTCTCGTCATTTATAGCTGCAAACAGCACGTGTGTACTGCACAATAATAATTACATAATAATATTATAGCGAAATTTCATAAATTATTATAACAATACTTATGATAATATATAAGCATTTTTATCTCACTTTTGTATATATGTATATAATATATATATATAAATATATTTATCACATAATATCTTAACAAGCGCGTGCGCGAGCACATACGCATACATTATAATAATAATATAATATCACGTTATAATATTATTATATTATTATGTACAGTGTGCGCATATTATATATTAATATATTATTTTATACGCAATATTGGCGCTATTATTATATGAGATAATAATATTGTGTACAAACGTGTAGTATTATGTTTTTATTTATTTATCCGAATAGATGAAATTTTTATCGAAACCCAAAAATCTCGGGCCTTTCCACGTAATCTCAGCCTCCCCCGTTAGCGCCTTTATACGCACTTGATTTAGGTATAAACCGTTTTGTTTCGTTAAAAAACACACTAACGATATTTAGATTAGATTATATCATATTGCACAATCGGTTCGCAATGCATGTACGTTTGATAGAAATCTGAACCGGTTTCCAGTTTTGTTTTTGTTATTTTATAATCAGTTCAATTCGCCCACAGTGTCGTTATCCTCCTCCCCCATTTCGAATATCCTTGTGCATTTTCATTCGATCGCCAAGTTGCATCATTTTATAAGCCGTATGTGTCATCGCGTGTCGTGCATCTCTGTCGATAATACGTAGTGCAACACGCGCGTCCAGCTCGCCTGACGTTTTACGCGGACACTGTTTGCATCATCGCGCGCCATCCATTAACACCAAATGTCTCGTTTTTGGGCTTATGACCTCGAAACACGTCAATATAGTTCACATTATACATCGTACTTCTCACGTGTTCCTATATGTTATGGTTGCGCATCGGCTTGACGTGAACGCGAAGGTACTTGGGGGGGGGCTGGTCGGGTGTTTATCATTCCCAGTTTATCATTTCAGGGGGATGACCGGAGGGTATTCCCCCGGAGAAAAATGTATACCCCCCGGGAAATAACTATATACAGGTTCTCCCTCTCCTTCGAAAATTTTCGATAACCTCCCGGAGCATAAGGTCTGAAATAAACACAGATTATTCCCGAGTTTTAAATTACCGTACTTCCCCTATTTATTTACGAAAAATTAAAAAAATTTATCACGTTCTTCTGTTACATATCAGTCACTAAAGAGCTACACTACAGGGATCTATAATTGTACCCAATGCCTGATTAAGGGTTTGCTGTTGGTAAATAGCTCTCTCGTAAATTTCGTAAAACCACCGTATAAAAACAATAAACTTATCACGTTTAGAATACAATTAATTTTATATTTAGTAGAATATCAGACAAAACATATCCAAATCGTCTCAAATGAATGATTGAACTGATTATTCGTTAAATGTTTTTAAAATGTTAGAAAGTTGGCGTTAGATATTGTCAGTACGTGCAAAGTTTGTCTTTCTCGGTTTTGATGATGCGAAAGAATCCATTACTTTGTCAAAAGAAGTATTGGCCATGAACAGCATAAACTAGTTTTTAATAAACAAAAGTGCTCGAGTGTCCATCACAAAATTAATTGTTTTTTGAACCCCTCCCCCCTGCAGCCTATCGGTTAACCAGGCGTTGGCTGTAGCTCGATGTAGTTTTTTGCCCGCAAAGAACCAATTAAAAAATCGTTAGTACAATTCCATATTTAATTGACGTAGGGAGTGTTGTTTTTGGAAAACAGCGTGTTGTTGCTTTTATAGAGGATATAATATGAAAGCGATGAATCAATTAATAATGATATATGGAATGTCACATTAAGAATGAATAATTATAGCACCCCAAAGTTTTAAACTAAACGTGCGTCTACGCACCTCAGGCTATTTTTTTTTTTGTGAAATATCTACTGCACGTCCACTCACGGTTGTAAATAATAAAATATAATATTTTGTTTTAAGAATTTCTATTCGTTTTATCAATAAGACTCCCCATAATGATATCTTGCATATCCATCAAATATCCAAAATTACGTTATCATACGATTTTGAGAACATTATGAAAAACCTAATGGCAGCAGTATCAAGGCCGTAACTGAAAATAAATTTTTGGGGTGGTGGTCCAAAAAATAATCTCTTTTTGCTTGGTTAAATTGTATATTTTTATCGAGTTGTAAATTTTTCCAAGTTTCAAGGAGGGGGGGATTTTTCTTTTAGATCAAATTGTTTAATCTAATAGTGTTTGACTTAAAAACAAAAAATGTTAACAATTTATCCTGGTCAAACATATTTCCACCGATAAATAACTGACTGATTTATTAGTAATTTCACCAGCTTTAACAATTATAAATATTTTTATTTATTTAAAGTGTCTTTGAATACCTATTTTAAAATCATAATTTATTCTAGTGGGTACATGCTAAGCAACATTTTACTTTGTTGGGTGTCCAATGAGTTTAACCGAGTGTCCAAATGAAATCAGAAAATCTTAAAAAAGATAGTCCATATATTACTAAACGGTTGTATATAATATCACTTTCCTCTGTACCACTTTACACGATTTATGCGCATGTTTCTATTAAAATACTCAGCATTTCCCTGTACGTTTTTCAAGAGGTGAATATTTTACCACATTTTATTATGTTCTCTCTGATGTCGGTTTTCTATACAATCATTATATTTTATAATTATATTATATAATTTCAAGTTATGGTTGAATTAAGTTTTTTTATCTTTCAGCTCATTTCTCATAATACCAAGAATTAAAAAAATGTTATTAGAAATAAGTCAAAGATATTTTAAAAATTCTATATAAATGGAAAATTGTATTCAGTCTGTACCTATTATACTATTTTCGATAACGGATGCACATTTTAAGTTTTAAGTACTATTATTTCTGGTGTTACGGCTGAGTAACTAAGATCAATTTTATGAAACTGCGTACCGTTTTTACTCGAACTTACGATAGTTGCTCCTTATAGAAGCTTTACCGTTTCAAAGATGTCGTTTTGGATGACTTCAGAGGTAACTAGTTATGCATAAATCGTCATCTGACGCATTAGGATTGAACGTCCATACTTATTATACTGACTGTTACGTATAAAAGCATGGTGTTGTTATTCGGTATACATTGTGTTCACGTGTTTAACTGAGCTGGCAATATTGTAATTTAGTACACTACTACGCGTTCCTACCTCAACGATGAATACATTTTGATATAATTCTATTGATATTAACACCGCACTACTGTTGTGCGCTTTATTGTTTGGCCTCGACATTAATAATAACTACAACTGTATATACCTGTACATACCTGTTGGCTGTCGTAATACGCGTTGGTTTTTTTGGTAAAAATTATATTTTACTTCATAATAATTATCATTTAATAAAAAAAACATATTTTAACTAGTGTTATTCTACATATTCTACATTATTATATTATTATAAACTATTACGTGTATTATTATATTCTGTACCTAATATACGTAGTTATTGCATACGTAACGTGTCGTGTGATGTACGAGTACGTTTAAAAAAAAAAAAAACATTTGAACGTGATTGTAAATTTATCTATCAAACGCGTTTGAAACATGTCGTGTTTTCGTCATATATAAGTTATTTATCACACTATCTATGGCTCAATTGAAATCGAAACTAATATTCATATTTATTTCTAAAAAAAAAAAGATTGTTCACGTAAATAAGGTTCACTAAACATCTTGGTTTTGTAATTTTTTTGGAAAAATGTCTCTTTCTTACGAAAAATTTTTGCCGACTCCTGAACTAGTGGAACAATGGACCTTCGGTTAAGTGGTTTAGAGGGTAGATTGTTGATATGGGGCCGAATGGCAGTAATTCAGTTGACCGTGAACTTGTATAGATTTAAACTCGTTTACTTTTATCGCCCTCTCCTTTTACTACTGAGTTGGTAATTGGTTAGGTTGGGTTAGGTTAGGTTAAGTTTGGAAATTTTTTCCGAGTTATTGTCATGAGAAACAATAAGCGCGAAACAAAGTATGTACAATTTTTTTAAACTTTTGACCGTATAATTTAAAAAAGAAAATACTCTCTTGTCGTCACCCGGTGAAAATTCTTTGAAGTATGTAATAACAAAACGCGTGTTTAATTAATGTTTTAGAATCATAAATTAGTTAAAAACGGAGTTCGTTCAATTAATATTTTTTAAAAAAATTTTTTTGTCACTGTTTTATTATCAAACCTATTAATTTTGAGATGTAAAAGAAAGAATAATATTAAATCAAATAGGTTTTACGTGAAAAAAATAAAATTTGCAGATATTAAAATAAAAATATTATTTAAGAAATCATAAAAAGTAACTAAATAATAAATAAGAAACGAAAATTTCTATTTTAATTAGACAAGGAATAACATATATGGTTTAGCTGGAATTTTTAATAAGAAAGATGCGAGTCATGTTAAGCTTTTGTTGGCAAAGATATATTATATAATATGAGAAAAAACACAATGCAGTAGCTAATAATAATAATAATAATAATAATATTACGGTTGAAATAGATTGCATAACTTGACTTTAAATTATTCCAGAGATGATATTATGCATGTAATAAATATGTTCATAAATTAGCGATGACAGGTATTAATAATAAGCAACTTAAGAACCACATAGAATAGATTTAATAAATAGTCCAGAAAGAAGGTTAAATATGTACTTCATATTTACGTTAAAATTATTAATAGCAATCATTTATTACAATTTCGTAAATGTCGATTTTTGTAACGCACATTCATTACAATACTATAAAATTATTTAAAAAAAAAACAATTAAAAACTCTACCCCCATATGCCATTTTTTTATTCACAGTTCTACCTAAGATGTAGAATACCGAATAAATTAACATAAAAAACAAAAAATTGTTGTACCGTTTATGATAAATAAAAAAATGAAAAATGTAAATCGGAGTAATAAAATCACAAGAAATGAACTGACTCGCATTTTAAAATTATTAGAAGGTAAGAAAAAAAAAAGAATTAACTTTTTATTTATTCTTCGCTAGCTTTTTTTGTTTTTAAATTATCCGTCATTTAAATAAACGTATTTTCTGTTGGATGAGTCCTTTTGGCGATCAAGGAAAGCAAACAAAATTCACATTGATGCAAAATAGGTGACGGATTTAGGTTTTTCTCACGGGAGGTAATATAACATATTTATAAGTACATTTATATGCTTTATTCTATTAAATTAAATTTTATTATCAAATTTATATTACAATATTTAATTTTCTCGGAGATCACATAAATTAAATGCATTTTTAGTATTGTTATTAGAAGTGTAAGATCTATAATTGATGTATAAAAAAAATTAAAATAACTCGATTATAAAATTTATCGAAACATAACCCATACGATAATGCGTTAAAGAAAAGAAAATATGTTTCAAAAAACGAATGTACAATGATTGCAACTTGCAATCGGTCTGAAAGTCGGCATGTAGTATGCTCATTAGGGTTTTAATTATTTTTTTTTGAATGCTGTTTGTTTATATTTTTGCCCGTGATCGGCGCAAACCGAGTTTGTTTCCCATTTAATTAACGCGAGAAAAACGTTTTAGGCAGAATGAGAATAAGGATGTTTTTTTTTTTCGTTGCTAATATTTTTTAGCATTGGACCTAAAAAAAGATTCTCCAAAATTTTAGCTTCCCAGATCAAACCCTGTGTATGACAGTATCAAGGGTAATACAGTTGAACGCAGTGTTGTGAATGTGTAAAAAACATACCGCAGCAAACGAGAAAAATTTATAATTAAAAAAATGTGTTACCCTCTTGGAAACTTTTGATTTCATTATTAGCGGGAAAAGAAAACTCGAGATTCTTATCGGAAACGAGAAAACTTATTTAATTTTTAAAAGAAAAATCAGTTTAATTTATTCAACATCTATATGGTAAATGTCACAAGGAAATATTAATATTCGTTTAAACCATTTAGTTATTCTGGTCAATGAATTCTTTTAGATTTTGAGTGGAGCGAAGAAGCTAATGATGATTATTTATTTATTTTTTTGTTAACACTTTTTCGTATGGAAATAATTGTCCAAAAGTATAAACCAGCAAATTTTTGAATCACGATTTGTTTCTAGATGGTACTTTTAAGAGGTAAGTTTTTGAAATTTTCAATAGTTTTCTCAACATTTGTGAAAAGCTACCAAAAATATGACAAAAACGATTCAAAAACTATATTTTTTCAATACAAACTTTCATTATTTACGCATCGCTTTTCGAACGAAATATACTGATAAAAAAATATGTGTAATTGGTGTAAAGCACTTTGGGTAGGCAGTTTTGATTGATGTTATATATTTTATTTTATATAGTTTTTTTCACCGTGGCGCTGGGTAAGGATACCGGGAATCAAGCACACCGCTGCAGTAGTAGCCGATAGTCCCATAATATCATTTTTAAATTTCCAAATCAATTATAAATCATTGCATTTCAGAAAACCAATCCAAGTGGAACTCAGTGAACTATAATAATTTATAGGGTTTATGAATTCAATTTATTTTTTTTATTTTTTTGTTAAAAGATAATCTATTTCGACAAGATTTACACGGTAAATGCTAATATAATAACACTCGAATAACGATTTTCTGGAGATTATTTTGGACGGATACGACACGAGAATAATTCATAAAAGTGCATTTCGAAATGAAATACTCTGTACTTAATCTTTATGAGAGAAATATCATTTTATAGTGTTGTACCGTTTAAAGTAAATACAAATATTATCATCATTCATTTATAAATTGCCTGTTTATTTATATATTTTTTGAAGATTTATATATTTTTTTATTAAAACGAAAAAAAAGAAAGAAATAATTAAAAAAAAAAAAACTTTTACGTACGTAATTCAATACGTATTTTTATTTTGAATAAAATGTGGTTTGAGGTTATTGTGTCGAAGAGTATAGACGTATTAAAATGTTTTCTTTCTGTGCTTTTATAAGGACTAAACTTTCAAAAATAATGACGAGATGTTGCCAGTTTACTCGGTAAAACCAATAAAACGTGTTTGTTTAACTAATTGGCTCAACAGTTGGTTTATTAAAAATGTACACGTTTTCCTTTTTTTTTATTTTTTCTTTCTTTTTTTTTGTTTTTTTTTATGATACATTTTTAAACTAATAATTATATCCTTGAAATATCTACTTAAATTAAGAGTATATTATTAAACATTTACTTTTTTTATTTATTTGTGGCAAGGAAGAGACGATAGGTAGTGTAAACGGGGAAAACTACGTTGAAAAATTATTGTTTTCGAGATTTAACAAACATAAAAAATTATTTATAATAATATAAACATATTTTATATAAAAAAAAGTACCGTTATGTGCAAGGTAGGGCTTATTTTTATGTGTTCTAGTACACCCAATGTGTAGTACAAATTACAAGTTCGTAGTGGTAAATTTGCATTCGTGTAGTAATGTCGATGGACATTTTTATAACATTTTTTTTTCTCATTTATTTTTTATATTTATTAACTTTTTTCGTTTAGAATCGTTTTATCAAAGAAATGATTTATCGTTTCTTTAAAATTCAATATACCCGTCAAGAGAATCCCACCCGACGTGCGAAGAACACCCCGATTTTAACCTATAATTCTGCTTTTTTGTTTCGTACACGATACACCTATATTGGGGGGGGGGGTAATACTATGGTGTTTAACAGCAAAAAAATAAAAAAAAAATGTCTGCGAGGTGCAAAGTATTTTATTTAGTTCTGTATGCCTATTATAATATTATTTTATTTCAAATAGATTCGGTGTGGAGAGAATAAAAATTTAATAAAAGATTTCGAATTTCATAATATTTATTAATAATGATAAATTATAGAAACGAATTCTGTAAAAAAATGATAATTTATTTTGTTTTAAAAGACCATTTTAGACATTTGGCAGTATTTTACATAATGTTTAATGTTCAACAGACGTGGTGTTGTAAAACATTAAGGTTGTCTGCAGTGATATTGGCAGAGTACTAATTGAACACAACGCACCATGTGTATTTCGTCACTGCTCGAGAGGCAGGATATTTTCGTGGGCGTGTTGAATTTCGACGAAACGATATATAATTTTTTCGTCAAGAGACGATTTTCAGTGGAACATCATCGATTAGTCGTACAGAACAATTGTGGTGTCGGTTTTATATCGAGAGTGCTTAAACGACTTAATAACAGAAAATAATCCACGGCCATTTTTTTTTTTTTTTTCTATTCGTGAGAACGATCGTTTTGGCCTTGTTTTGAAATCTAGAGATTATTATTATCGATAATTTACCGTATTGATCTTATCAAAAATATTGTATTGTAAGTTAACCCATAAAAAACGCGACTAACTTCGTATACAATTTTACACCCTTAAAACAATAAATTGAATATTTAACGGAATAATAACAAAATTAAATATGTCATCTTTTGGATTTACCGTATTTTAAGCAGTAGTTTTAACATAAAACGTTTTTTTTATAAACTATTCATCGATTTAAACCAACCGTTGGTGAAAAATATGACAAAAATGTTTAAATAATAAAATTTTACCGGATTGAAAGTTATACGAAGATTTAACTAAAAAATTCGGTTTCATACAAATTTGAACTTCAAACGATTAATTCATTGAATTTTCTATGAAGAAAAATTCACTACGAGTAGAAAATCACTCAAAAAGTCTTAAGAAAAAAAAATATACACAAAAAAGGAGATTCTATATTCCAAAATATCGTATTTACCCTAAAAGTAGTAAATTTTTTTCAAATATTTCACAGTCTTATCTACATTTATGTTGATAAAGTGTGAAAACTTCAAGTTTTAAGTATTGTTAATTTTGGAGTTATGAATAAATTACTAAAATCGATTTTCGTTTTCTAAATCTATTTTATGATATTAATATTTTAATCAAATTTTAAGGAAGTTTTCGGAAAAACAGTTGAGAATTTCGAAAAATTACCTTGTTAAAAAGTACCGCCTAGAGCCAATTCTAACCTTAAGAGTTAAGAGTTTCTAAACGAAACTTTCGGATAAGTTTTACTACGTGAAAAAGTGTTTGCAGATAGAGCGCGCAAAAAACAAAATAATAGTAATAATTAATAAACACATCGTTTTAAAACCACTATATAGCTTTTTCGCTCCGTCGAAAATGTAAAATAAATTATTTAAATTCTACCGCCTAATGTGTGGTGAAGGTTTCTTAGAAGTTGTGGGTATGAAACAAAACAATTATTTTTTAGGCTATATCGAATATTTTATTTTAATTACTTCATTTCGTGTCAATGCGGTTTATGTATTCTCGAGAAGGAAACATAATGTGATAAAACTTTCTCTGTACTTAATGCGCACGGGTCTGAATCTGAAAGAGTATATTTCAAATAAGTTTTGTTCAAAAACAATGATTCATAATTTTACTACTTTATTATGTATAACGCATTATACTTAGCCCGTTTTAATAGCAGTTACAAATAAATGTTTTCTCTTTAAACTTAAAATAAATAAATAATTTTAATACAATAATTAATAACGTTGCAGTTTACTTACAAATACATTATAACAATAATAATTAACTATTAATTATGTTAATTATTATATATCAGATTGTATCGTGTATATTTTATTATTATTTGTTTCAAAAAAATACGCACGTTATTAACAGTAAATCCAAATAGATTTAGAATAATTAAATAATACAAGTTAAAGATGTTTTTTGAAAAACGGGCGATAACTAGTAAAAATATTCCGTTTAGAATCTATTTGAATTAAAACGAATTAAGATTAAACTTATTTTATAAAAAAAATTAAAAAAAGATAAATTATTCATTTTCCGAATGGGTATTTTATCAGATATTTCGAATTTGTTTGTTTTTTTTTTTCGTGAATATAAATTGATGTAAATAGATGCAGCCCGAATAAAATATATACTCACAATGAAAAAGTAATCGGTTGAAGCGCGTATTTCCGAGACAACCCTCTCGCACAGAGTAACTATATTATTATTACTCGTACAAAGTAAACATTGCGTTGAGAAAATTATTAAAGAAAGAGAAGAAATAAAGTTGTTTTTAAATCGAATTTATATTTCTACATTTTTGTAACAACATTTTTTAGTAATAAACGGTTTTACTCACTACTTCCCCCCCCCCTTAACAGGATCAAATAAAAAATAAAGTTTGCATTTGAAAAAAAAAAAATTGATAATAGACAAACTTTTAATAGCCTGTTTTCTAAAAAATTTTTAGAACACCGTGTAAATACAGTTTTAACGTTCAAACAAAACATTATCTAAGTCGATTAAATTTTTACAAATTCGTAAAAGTTCAAAAAATTTAAAATACTATCGATAAAATAAATTTGCACACAACGTAAACAATCAGCATTTATAAATAGATACGTACATAAAATAATATTTAAATTATAATAAGTGATTTATTTAATTTTTATGCTTTCCGAAGGTTGACATTTATTATTATATTGACCTATTAAAATTTAAATATAGGTGAGGCAAAAGCATATTCGATATTAGCGGTTCCTTCTCATTTACATTTCCTCAGCAATCCCTTGCGTCGTATATAGCGTCGTTAAGCAGTAATATAATTTTACACTTCCTTCCTCTATTTCCCTAACATTTCACTTTCCTTCAATAACATCGGGTGAAAACAGCAATAATATCGTAATTACATTTACGTTTCAGCGATCAAAACAAATAACTTTTATTCTATAATACGAAACATATTGAAAATGAAAAAATAAAAACAAAATACCATGTTAATTAAAATGCTTATCTATATTTACCAGTGCTTGAATTTGGGGAGGACGCGAAGGGACAGAGTACCCGTTCTATTTTTAAAAATATTTTTAGCGTACCCCTACTAATTTTTAAAAATCACCCACGGGTATATGAGATATTGCAATTTTTGAGGACCCTAATTTTTTTTAGACTTATGCGTTCCACTTCTAATTTTTTTCCAACTCAAGCACTGATATTCACCTTATAAATTATTAGATTCTAGAATGTAATTATGGAAATCCCGCATTTTGGAAATATAAATTTTTACGAGATTTTACCGCGGATTTTCACATTTTGTGGTTATTTCGCGTTAAAAAGTTATCTGTGTTTTGAATGTATGAATGTACGTACAAATTTTGTGAATGCAAGTTTTTGAAGTTTATTGTCTTTGAAGCGATTTGAATCTAAATAAAAAAAAAAATTGTCTTATATTTTTAAAAATGAACTTTAAAAAAGTCTTGACAATTCCGTTTTTATTAGAAATAATCGAATTTTCATGGAATATTGTTCATGGAAGAAATAACTATATTTAGCGTGTAATGCACTGTATTTAGAGTTCAGTGGTGTAATTTATATAAATTGGAGATTTATATAAATCGCACGAAATTATTGTCTATGTTTAAATTCAAATAAAGTTTGGAATAGTTTTTCCCAAATTTTGAGAAAACAATTTAGAAATGGCCTCTTAAAAGTATCATATAGAAGTAAATCCGTATTCGAAAAGTCGGTGGTCAAAACTTTTGGACAAGTATTTCTAATCGAAAACATACAAAAAAAAAAAAAAAAAGAAAAAATAAACATCGTTGTAAAAATACTAGCTTCTTCGCTTCGTTCAGAATCTAAAAAAATAATAATAATTTCCTCGATAAAACAAATTTCGAGAGGAGCTTCAATTAATTATTTCAATTTAAATTCAAAACAATATTTGCAAATTTTATATTGAGTACGTATGTTTTAACAATTTCATAACAGAATAATCCTATTCAATTTCAACATTTTGCGTATTAGTAAATGTAAGCTTTTATAATTGAAATTTGACTCGTCTGATTTTAACAAAAAATTTTCACTCTAAAAAGTAAAAACAATAAAATATGGAAAAGGTAAATTGCGAAATAATAACGAAAAGGAATCTGCCATTATTTGGAATAACAGTAATTTGAGTCACTTAAGCCATCAAATTCTAATTTAAAAATTATTCGTCGTGACAAATTTGATGAGGGGTAGAAAAAAATGCGAGGATTTTTTTCGTTAAAAAATTTTAACCGGATTAAGAAATAAAAGTTCCAGGTATAAAATTTTTATTGGTAAATAATATAAACATTATTTACTGGATAAAATTTTTTTTTTTTTTTAGTATTCAATCCGTAGATTGGTCTACAATAAATGTTCTCTCCATGATTCTCTGTCTTGTGCTTTTTCTTTGAGTTGTTTGTATGAATTGACTCTTGCATCTTTGATTACTTGACTTATATAACACGTTCTTGGCCTTCCT
>JAIPRM010010380.1:0-13825 GCA_025469315.1 Stegophylla sp. TES_Ste_2020
TTTTTTGAATTTCTCAATTATTCAATTTTTTTTTTTTTTTTTGAAAAAACTACCCGAAATTTGACAAAAACTACTCGGAAACCATGATTTTTTGATCCGAACTATATGAAAATTTTAACATAGATAGAAAATAATATAAGAAAGATTTTGGCGCAAGAAAATATTGAAAATCTGAAAAAAAAATTTTGGACATTTTTCTAGCATTTTTTTTTTTTTTTCATTTATTTTTTATATAATTAACTTCCCTCGTTCAGAATCGTTTTATTGAAAAAAATGATTTATAGTTTCTTTAAAATTCAATACACCCGTCAAAAGAATCCCACCCGACGAGCGATGTACACCCATCGTGCGAAATATGTCTGGTTTTTTTTCATTTTTTAGCCGTTAGCTGTTTATACCTCAAATTTTCGAAATCGATTGTATTAGTAAGTTTTAATTTTTCTCATTATAGTAGTGTTATTGTTGAAAAATTATTACATTACAACTCGGGGATCTCATAGCGTGAGCGTGTGGCAGTGTAAAAATATCGCATGCATAATAAATGCGAAATATTCCTAGGAATGGTCGTATAAAAACGATATATCAATCCCATTATAATTCCGGCAAAAGTACGCGTGTATACTGACCGGGAGTAGTAATAAAACCATAATACAATAAGATGGATGCCATTAGATTAGATTGGTATCTGATATTATAAAACAGCGCGTGTATTGTACTGCGCTTGGCGTGACCGATGCAGCATAACGGACGAACAACTCGCGGAGATTTTCGATCGACTGACATATTTTACGAACGTCACATCGCGGCCATAACGGACACGCCACGCGGTATTGTGACCGTCGCCATTACATTTATTGCTCCAATGACGTATTGTAAAATATGATCTCGGAAACGTAAAAATATTAACTTAAATAGAAACTTATAAACAGGACTCGGAAGACGGGTGCATTAAATAATCTTAAAATCATCAAAATAAGCGTTAAAAAATTGATTCTTCGTTATGGCAAACTACTTCATAATTAAATAAAAATATGAAAAGAAAAATTGTAAAAATCATTAATTTAAAAGACTTTTTAAATAAACAAAAATAGACGTTTAAATTTTTTTAATTTCAAATTGTCTAAAAATGACAAATTCATATTGCATTTTCTGATTACCTACTTATAGTAATTTGTGGTGAATTGTTCTACTTTTTTTAAATATTTTTAATTATTTTCTTGTTAAAAGTCACGATTTTTTTCTAAAGCATTATTTTCATAAAACTTAATTTTTTGTAAAAAAAATAACATATCGTATAACAGCTATAGCTTCATCCTCTAATTATAAATATTCTATTTTTATATTAATTAGTTGTAATAAAAAACGAAGAGTTTAGACATTGCAAACATATTGTAATCAGTCAGTAGGTACTAAGTATGAAGATATGTTAAAATGTGACTCAATTAATAATTTTTTACGAGTACTTAAATTTATAATTATGGTTCAAATAATACAAATACCATATTTAATTTCGTTATTAAAAATGTACACGTAATTTTTCAATTTATTGTTTTATAAGAATTGAAAATTGTGTATAAGCTTATTCATTATTGTACTATTAAATCAACATATACTATCATCTTATTAAGTTGTTAATCATTCAAAATGTAAGATTAATTATAATATTAATGTATTTTAAACTGAATCTTCGTTTTATTTAAGAAATAAGTTATTATTTCTTTATAATAATTCAACACGCCTACTACTGTTATTTTATCCGGAAATTGGATAATACCCATGGTACAAAATATATTCGGCTATTTCAAACTAATAGTTAAGATTTATAAACAAAATTATATGAAACGTATTATGATATATTTATTTGATTTTTGCAATACAGTGATATATAATTATATTCTAATAGTATTATTATATTCTATGAACATTTATTGTAGACATGAATAGCTCGTGATTTTTCTCTTGATTAGTGGAATCTCTTATTTTTTAAATAACAAGTATATTAAAAAAAGCTGGACATACTTCGCACCACAGATATTCTTCGTTCCTCGGGTCAGATACTTTTGAAGGGTGTGTATAATATTAAAGAAACGATAAATCATCTCTTCAATAAGACGATTCTGATTGAAAGAACAATAATAGTAGTCATTTTCAATAGACTCACCAAGAGTATCTGATCCGAAGAGCGAAAAATATCCGTAGTGCGAAGTATGTCTGGCTTTCTTGTCTATACTTTACTTTACTTTACTTCGCTTCACTTTACTTTGCTTTCTTTTTTTATTAAATAAAATAAAATAAATTAAATAAGAAAAAATAAGATTTAAAAAATGTCCAAAAAATTTTTTTCACGTTTTAAATATTTTCTTGAGCCAACATTTTTTTCGTATTATTGTCTATCTATGTATATTTTCATGATATTCTGATCAAAAAATGATGGTTTCTGAATCTTTTTTGTCAAATTTTGGGTAGTTTTTTTCAAAAAATAATTAAGAACTTAGAAATTCAAAAAATGACTCCTTTAAAGTACCAACTAGTGACAAATCTGATCTCAAAAAATTACTGATTGAAAATTTTAGACAAGTATATATCTATACGAAAAAGTGTTTACAGAAAAAAAATAAACATCATTGTAAAAACATTAGCTTCTTCATTTCGTTCAGAATCTAAAATGAAGAAATCCGAAAAATAGTGAAATAATTAGATATTACAATTCGTATTTTACTGAAATATGTACGTTAAGCTATTCGATACCCCTCAAATACGGTTTAAATAAATGCAATAGTCTCTAACTTTCGATTCTCACTCGTAACCCATGAAACTAGGGTGAATGTAACAATACGCGCAAAACATTACGTTATACTAGGGTGACCATATTTTAAGAAAATAAAATACAGGACAAAAATATTTTTCATAATATTTTTAAATAAATAAGTATTTGTTACATATATATATATATATATTATATATATTTCATGTTTTTGGATAGTGAAAAAGTATAATTTTTAAACTACCTAATTATAGATTAAATTTAAACACATAAAAATATTATTTTGAAAAACATAAAATAACATAATTAAACTAATTTGATACTTATTAAAATTTCTTCAAATTCTTTATTCATATATATTGTATACATTACTTTCTAAAAAAAACTTATGAATTCATTTTACGATTATAATTTATTTAATGGTATCCACAAGATTTCTATATTCTTACATTATTTTATTCAATAATTTCAATTCAAAAATTTTAAATCAACAGTAAGTCAAAAAACGGGATTAATATGGGACAGACTTGAAATTACGGGACAAAAAACGTCCTGAGAGAAGTTTATCAGGACAACAGGACGCAAAGCCGAAATAAAGGACAATCCTGTATAAAACAGGACGTATGGTCACCCTACGTTATACCCAAACTCACATCAATGTAAAATTAATAACCGATTCCGAGTCAGGACGTCTATCGTAATTTACAAATGTACCTTAATTACGCCACACACACACACACAAAACGTATAAATTAATACGTCACGAAGCCTGTTGCACCTTCATACTTAAATATTCAGACATTGTCTATTACTGTTGAAACATCGACAATAACGCCGAAAGAGGACAGAAGAGGTATTTATATGGCACGATATTAATTTCCGAAATGAATGACTGTCCTCGCAATTACTTCGGTCGTTATCCTGCGAGTAGGAAGGTACTGTTTAAACAAAGCCACCACATAAAATCTCGATCTCGACAAATCACAAAAAATTCGAGTAGAAATTCTGCCGCAAAAGTACTACACATAATAAATTTTATCTTTAGATTACACCGTGTCTGAAATATTTTTATTACATCATCGTTTGTTTTCGATTTAATAACTCAAACGTACTGCAAACCTCGGATGCTTCTTCGCTTATTAAATTTAACGAAATCGCTATCGTCACTTTTGTCTAACCCACTTGCTAATAAATAAATTCCCAACGATTGCTTAAATCGTTTCCATCTTTCACTTAGATTACCTTCAAGTTTGAGTCAACTTGTTGCACGTTGCACACCATAATACTGTTGGCCACATTCAATTATTTGTTTACAAAACTGACCGTATTTTAACCCCTTCCGGCCAATTGATCCCATTTTAAGTTAAGGTTTTATTTATTTCTCAAACTATCACCACCTATCAGGTCTATAATATAAACTATAAAATATGGTACAATAGAGAAAATTATCACGCATTATTGTTATTATTCTAAAACATATATTAAAATAGCAAATAGTTCGAAAGAAAAAAAAAGTAAAATAAAGTAATGTTAAGTAAAGTATAGACAAGAAAACCGTACATACTTCGCACCTCGGTATTTTTCGCTCCTCGGGTCAGATACTCTTAGTGGATGTATAGAATTTTAAAGAAACGATAAATGATTTCTTCAATAATACGATTCTGAACGAAGGAAGTAAATAAAATGAAGAACAATAAAAGTTGTCATTTTCAACACACCTACCAAGAGTATTTGATCTGAGGAGCGATCAATACCCGTGGTTTGAATTATGTCCAGCTTTCTTGTCTACACTTTACTTTAGGTATTTAAATTTACTTTACTATACATATCTTAGCTTTACTTTATTTTAATTTATTTTATTTTTTTTTTTTTTTTGTCTAATAAATAAAGAAAAGAAAAAATTCAATGAGAAAAAATTTTTTAAAAAAAATGTCCCAATTTTTTTCATATTATTAAAATTTTCTTGCACCAAAATATTTTTCTAATAATTGTCTAACTATGTTTGAATTCTCATAAAGTTTGAATCAAAAAATTATGGTTTCAGAGACTTTATTGTCAAATTTCGGAAGTTTTACCCAAAATGAAATTGAAGAATTGAGAAATTCAAAAAAAGACCTTTCTAAAGTACCATCCATAGGCATATCGATTTTCAAATAGTTGCTGGTTAAAATCCCGGAGGATATGGCTGACCACCCTGTGATTTGACCTGGAATACTTCATATATAAATTGAATTTTCAGATTTAAAACATTTTAAATGTGTTTTGATGTACGCATAATTCAGAATCATAAGTCTCTTCAAAATCTTATACGTCTTCCATGTCTCCATCCAAAAGTTCAGCTGTTTTTTATTCTCATTTATTTGATCTATTGTGATTAAAAACACGTTGTTTAATTCATAAGAATTCGAAAGATTTATTCTAGTTTATGTACGACTACTTGTTTTATTATAGTGAATCAGTGACATCTCAAATGAGTTTGTGCATGTTATGGTGGATTTAACGTCAAGCAACGTAAGTTGTTAACTAAGGTGACAAATTTTTGGGGGCAGATTTCTTGTGTTGAACTCGT
The DNA here is from genome assembly GCA_025469315.1 of Stegophylla sp. TES_Ste_2020. Lineage (NCBI taxonomy): Eukaryota > Metazoa > Arthropoda > Insecta > Hemiptera > Aphididae > Stegophylla > Stegophylla sp. TES_Ste_2020. The sequence goes on from JAIPRM010010380.1 coordinate 5,334, forward strand.
GTTTTAACTAAATAAGTTAGGTTAAGTAAAGTGAGTCATACATTTTCATTCCCCAAAAGTTTATTTATTTATTTTTTTTATAGAGATTTATCATGAGTTGGTAATTTTATTCAATACTGTTTATAATTACAATAATAATTTAACAAGAATAGTCATTATTTTATTTGTCTAAATACGAGTATAAAAGAAGTGAAAATATTGAAACCTATACTCATAGATCAAAGTCATTGAGCCTTTACCATTATTGTAATATTCGAATTATACGTACATTAATAATTATGATATTATTTAATATTGATGTTCTTAATACTTTGAGACTATATGAAATGTATTGGTAGCTGATAGGAGAAATATGTGTTTATTTAGGTTGATTTGACTATTTTCATTATTTTATTTTAACAAAAATTTCGAAATTGTGATTATTTCAGTATTTTAATGTAGTCAAATAATTTAACTTCATTTTTAAAATATATTCCAATAATAGGTTTATTAATATTTTATTCAGTTTATTTTGTTTTTTGTTATTTAACTACTTAAAACTGACTTATTAGTATGAAAATATCAATGTTGACACAATTAACTATTTTTATAAGAATTGGACGTAAATATATCAAACTTACGTATTGCGTACAATGCGGCACGTTTTGAATGGTGACTACGTATACTACAATGTCTAAAAGACCGTAACCCCGTAACCAAGGAGAGTTAGATGTGCAACCCCCTTCTCCCTCACCTACCGATATCTATAAAAAGGTTATAAACTCTATATTTATTAGAAATCTCTTTGTATTCAAAATATTGTTAAACAATCCCCTTTCCCTCCACGAATATTTTTTCTAGCTTCAGTCTTAAATACTTGTGTATAATTAACACGTTCATGTGTTTATTGAATAATATGTTTTTCTTTCAGAGCTTCGTAATAGGCTATTATTCGTTAAATATTTTATTGGTATCCTATTTTCATGGATATAGAATGATTTATAAACTTAAACAATTACTGTTTATAATCCGTCTATATGAATTTTGTTTTAGATCAGTGTTTCCCAACCAGGGGGACGCGCCCCCCTTAGGAGGCATTTACACATTGCTGGGAAGGCGCAAGCAGTGTTCGCAAAGTAAAAATTTTAATTAATGTATAGAAAAAATTAAAGAAAAGTATACACAACAAAGGTGATAAAAATTGTTATCCATAGGGATAGGGGGCGCGAAATTTTCGAAAATCTATAAAAGGAGGCGTAGAATACAAAAGGTTGGGAACCACTGTTTTGAATAGACCATATAAAAATAGCTAATAGCTATGTTTGATAAGCAACTACTAAAAAAATGACATATTTCACTAATGGACAGTAGAAAATTGTAGCAAAGGTGGCAAAAAAAATAGTTGTTTAGGGATGAATATAAATAGTATAAATCCATCTCCGTATTGCGCATTAAAAAAAGAGAGGTGAAAACGACGTGCACTCGAGGTGGTTATCACGTGTTATCTCTCGGTAATACATCCCAAAACGGTATTACGTATTATAATATATTTCAACTTCATTACGGTTTTACGCGATCGCATGTCCCCGCATTACTTTTAATATCCGCTTATTATACTTGTAAAACGCCATTTTTTTTTTTTTTTTTGCAACGTTTTGAGGGTGCGAGGATAACTTACGCATGTGAGCCGACGATTAATGCGACGACGAAATAAGTATATATATTTTATGAATGTTTGTCGGTGTGTAAATCCCCTGACGTACGTAAAAGCGTAAATATCAAACGTACGCACGTGTATATATATAGTTTTTACAAACACATCAGTCGTTTAAAAAAACGAATCATTCGATTGGTGGTAATTCGATGTTGAAAAACGAATACAAACAAAATATTATATGATAATATGCACTTTTACAAACGTTTTTATTACGTAAATAACAAATAATTAAAAATTCTTATGATTAATTTTAATGACGTGATGTATCGGAGATAAAAATATAACGATATATGTGTAGGTTTACCCGAATCATAACAGACATATTGTGTATAAAAATATTGTAATATCATCATAAACCCTGCTGTTCGTTATTACCCTATTTCATGCATAATAATGTATTTACATAATATTATACCGCCTGTAAATATATGTTACTTGTATAATATTACGACGCACTTTTACGAGTTAAATATATTATAAAATATATAAATAATATTTTTTAAAAAACCGGACATACTTAGCACGATGGGTGTTTTTCACACGACGGATGGGATTCTCTTGACGGGTGTATTGAATTTTAAAGAAATGATAAATCATTTCTTCAATTAAACGATTCTGAACGAGGGAAAAAATAAATGAGAAAAATATAAAAATATAAAAAATAAATGAGAAAAAAAAATGTTAGAAAAATATCCAAATTTTTTTTTTCACATTTTCTAAATTTTCTTGCGCCAAAATCTTTCTTATATTATTTTCTATTTATGTTTAAATTTTCATATAGTTCGGATCAAAAAATGATGGTTTCTGAGTCGTTTTTGTCAAATTTTGGGTAGTTTTTTCCAAAAAAAAAAAAGAATTGAGAAATTCAAAAAATGACCTCTCTAAAGTACAATCTAGAGGCAAATCCAATTTCAAAAATTTATTGATTGAAACTTTTGGTTAAGTATATCCATATGAAAAGTTGTACACAGAAAAAAAAATAAACATCATTATAAAAACACAAGCTTCTTCACTTCATTCAGAATCTAAAATGTGCGAATACATTTAATTCCGGATGGTTATTCTGTAGAAATGAATGTAGAATTTTATTTTGGAGGGGGCCCAGAATTTTTTAAAGTAAATTTACGTTTTTATTTACGGCACTTGCAATGCACGCTTTTTTAGATTTTTATTTTTCAGTTAATCGACAGATATCGATAATCGATAGATTATTGGACAACGAACATGAAATGTATACAAATAAAATTAAATAACCAAAATAATAAAAAAACTTATTTTCTTTATTAATACCTTTTAAGGTCCTTTCGTATAAAATTCAACGCTGTAACGATTATAGTTATAACTATTTCATTTTACAACTACGAATATAATAAGAGAGAACCACACGAGCCCATCGAACTCCTACCTTGAATCTGCCACTGGGTATATTTACATAAACGCAGTTCATACACAGAATGAGATGTTTAGATATTTTTGAAAGTTGTGTATTATTAGTGGCTATCGAAATGATAGTAATCGACAGATTATAAAAAAAAAATGAGTTTTCGAAATAAACCCTTCAATTTAATTATTTTTTACTAGACTATTTACTCTTGAAATTACGTATTTAATTTTAATTGGTTTTTCGAAAAGAATTTAATCAATTATTATTGAAATATTTTTTTCTTTCTCGCTATATGAATAATTTATCGAATAGGGTTCTAATAATAATATGTATTAATTACGAAATTCTCGGTACAAAAAAAAGGTAAAATAACACACGACATTTGGTCATTATTATTATGGATACACGTCATCTATAAATAAATAATTTAATTAATAATATTATTTATGGAATAATGAAAAGTCGCTAGTAATTATTCCGCGTAACTGGTAGTTATACCGAGTGAAATGTAGAATAGTGTAATAAAAAAAAAAAAATCGTGACTTTAAGTACAAATACAATAATACAGCGATCGTGATGTATTCAGTCGGAGAATAATACAATTTTATTTAGTCGAATTTTTCTCGTCGCTATAAATTCTGTTCTTGTCTCGTAAAATTAATATTGCATGAAACTAAATAATATCGAAATCATAACCGTAAAATACGGGTCAAAACGAATGATTTGAAAATAAATACATAACTTGCTATACCTACTGCAAGTCGAAACACTGCGAATAGTCCGGTTTGACTCTGGTCTACGGTCAATGAAGAACGAATTAAATTTTACACGAGGACAATAGTCGTAAATCGTAAAAAATATTTTTTCCCTTCGACACTGTCGGCGAACTAGTGAAAAATTCGCTTTCAAGATCGTATCGAGGACGACATCGTATGAAGTATATTATATAATCAGAGTGACGAGCCAAAGTTGTTGATTTATAACACAAATAATATGTCATTTATTTTTAAGGTAAGTTGTGGGAGGAGTTGGCCGTTGGTTATGCTATCCTCCTAAATTAATGGGGATCAGCCATTTCTTAAGAGGATGTAACACTCGACCAAAACTACATAACGAATAATAAAATGTATTTCGTCCGGTTTAAAATAACTATAATGCAATTTGAAAAGAGGTAATATTTTTAAATAACCTCTTTTTTCATTTTTAAAAAATACTATCTATAAAATGACGTTTAGTAATTATTATACTGAACAATAATTATCAATTATATATTGAATTTATTGAACACTGTAACAGAATGGGTGGGACTATTTTCTTCCAAAAGTCAAATTCCGTTTTCCTCCAAGTAAAAAAAAAAAAAAAATCCTTTTTCCTCCAAAAATGCCATACCGTTCTCCTCGACTTTCCATATTCCTCCAAGTACATTTTTGCCTTAGTTCTTTATTTTTTATTACATATTTGTATAAATATTATTTAAATATAATGCATAATATGTGCTTTTAAAAATTAACGGTTTGTTTGAAAATGTGAGAATAGACCTATATAACTGTAGATAATTTTTTTTTGAAAATGAAAAGAAATGAAAAGTCCATATATTATATTCAGTATATAGGAAAATGGAATAGACCTTCATTTAGAAGGAAATGTAAATGGACAGTGGAGGAAAATTAAATCTGATTTTTGAAGAAAAACTCATTCGGCCAACAGAATAATTCTTACCAACTTCATCATTCGTAAGAATAATCAATTTTTCCATGTGTTTGAAATGTAAATTTTTATGATTAAAAGTTGACTAAATATGTTACGAAATAATACCAAATACTTATTTTACACGTACTAATCCAAAAAAAAAAAAAAAAAAATCTATAAAAAAAAAAATTATAATAATAATATTAAATATCATTGTAAAACTACTAAATTTTTCATTCCATTCTTAATCTAGTGTAAAATGTTATCAAATAAAATTATGAAAATAATTTTTCCAACAAAATTACAAACATATTTTATAAAGTAGAATAATAACGATTACATACAATATAAAATAATGAATTTAATAAAATAATTCTATTTTATGTTTTTCTTTTTTTAAGTGTAGTAGGTATACATTTAATTTGTAATAATTTTAAATCCTAAATATAATATTATTACTATACATTATCCAAATGAAAATGTTATATCAATATGTCATAATAACCTGCAGTATCTCCCCTTGCTTTAAACGCGTATATCGGTTCAAAAGACATGCGAGGTCAGTGGTGAGACGGAAATCTTAATTCGACGCTATTAGGGGCGGAGCCATTGGCCGCGCCACTGAATTCTTATCCGTACAATACACAGACGTCCGCGAAGATGCGCCTCCTACGTGTACACGCACGTATACAATAATATAACAATACTATATGAATACTGAATAATGTGATCAAGTTTTTCATTTTTTGTTGTGTTGGTATAACAAAAATACAAGTTTAAGATACCGTTTATTTCATTACTGAAATACTTTTGAAGAATAAAACACGAACTTTCAGTCAAGAATTAGAACAAACACTAATAATTGTTCGGATTAAAACTGCTGTCAGACAATATTTCCGCCTTTCCGCATTCCATCGATTTTTCTTCATTTTTATCGTATTTTAAATAAAATTTGCAAGCAATATTGAACATTAGTGATTGTCTTAGAGTTCTGCGATTTAAATAATTGTTTTGGGCCTTAAAAGAAAAAAAAATGTTTGTTTATAGGTATTTAATATGCATACAGCGTTCTCGTGTGCATATAATATGATATAAATATCAGGAATTCCACCCCAGATTTAAAATTAACCCTCCCAATATTTTTCTGTTATTTATCAAGCTGTAGTTTTATTTTTATAGTTATATTGAAATTAATTTTCAATAATAACTACAGTTGTTCAAAGAAAAAGAAGGTAGCTATAAGGATTTAAAAAATAAATTGAGAAGTCTTATTTTATGGAGTATATTGTTATTTTTTGTTATTGTCATATTATATAATATTGGTGTGTTCACTTTTATTATCCCATAATTGGTTCTACAGTCGTACGTTTAAAGAAAAACGATTTTCAAAAGAAAGTTAAACATAGCAGCAGCATTTTAAACGTCAACTATAAACAACTCATTAGACTTCATAAAGCAAGGTAATTCGGTACTTCCGTTTATTCAATAAAAATATAAATGAATGCATTTTAATTTTGTAGAAGCTACTTTCAATCGATAAAGAGTTATTATATAGAGGGAAATGATTGTTACCAAGAACCGTACCACTCAAATTAATCAAAACTACGGTACTCTTTGGATTATCAAAACTTCAAAAGGTCGTTGAAAAAAATAAATACATTCATCCAAACTTATTCAAATTAATAAAATTCGAATTGATTTCGCCGATTTCGCGTGTCTCTCGTGAACGAAATTCTTCACTATGCGGCAAATTAAAACTTGGACCAGCGAACGTGACAAAAATAATGTTAACAACAAATGTCGAAAAATATTCAGAAAAAAATAGATTTTATAAATTTTAAAATATTCTATTATTTTTTATTTTTTTTTTTATGAGATTAATATTCATTAAATTAAATATAATACGTTACGGTTATTTTATAATATTATATAATTGTTATTTTAAAAATAAATAATTAATAATTGTATACTACAAATTATAACATTTTCGGATATTTTTAAGCATGCGTTCCTTATATTTTTTAGAAAAACTAAAGAAAATTGCAAACTATATATATATATTATACCATAAAAATGGGATTGTCCCTTTCTTTTTTAAGCATAATGTCCAGTGTTCCGAAAAACTTCGGATGGGACGCTTTTTGTCTCGTTTTCAAAAGGAGATCTCATTTTAATCCAGTTACCTCCATATTATGTACTTAAAAGAAATTATTTTACACAAAAAATGAAAAAACGATAATTATAAAGCTCTACAATCTAAACAAAATTCGTTTTTTCGACCTTTAAACAGAAGTCAAATTAAATGAGTTGGAATTAACAAGTATTAGAGATGAAACTTCTGACGTTTTTTAGTTTAATATATCTAATGGAAGTTTTTACCAGACATTAAATATCTCACGAAATGTTTTCAACGTAGGAAAACAGTTATTATTGATACCGAAATTAGTGGTGCTGGTAGGAAAGGAATAAAAAATTACTTTCTGAATAATATTTATTGGTAAATCCAGGAACGAATAATGCAGCTATTCCTACAATTATAGCAATGAAGATTTAAAGAAAACATTACTGTGATGATTTTCTATGATTCTTAACACCATAAACAGAATCAAAAATTTAAAAAATTTAAAATATGATACAATAGATATTGAAATGAAGAATATTATAAGTAATTCACATTAACACAATACAAATCAGCCAAGATGTTTAACAATTTTTTGAAAGTCACGACAAAAATGAAAGTTGACAAAAAATAAATAGTGTTTTTAAAACAGCAATCGAACAAAAAAAAAAAATCGACGTTTTTGTTACCTATTGAATTGATACAATGAAATAGTTACAATGAAAAAATTAGCAAATAATTTTATAGGATACTTTTTTAGAGTTTAGCGAAAATTATTTTCCCGTTTTTTATATTTATAAATATGGTCACCCTACTTTATACAATGATTATTAAACGTGCGAAAATTCAGAATTAATTTTCTACTATTAGATTGACGTTAATGAAATGGACTCATTAAAGGAGGTATGTTAGATGAAAATGGTTATTTTTATACGTTTTCAATTAAATTTACAACTTCAGTACAATATCAGTTTGATAAAAAATCTGTTTATTTAATTGAGATATCACAGCTGTGCACCCAAGTTTCATTCGACTATGATTACTATACACGTATATGCATCCAGTAAGCTAATTAAGGTTTTTAAAAGTTTCATTTACTAAAACTAGGTATTTTAAAACTCGGCATTCTCATAGACGACTTTCTAAAACCTGCCTCCATACCACTTAAAAATACCAAATGTATGAGATGAAACTAATAAATTTATTATTTTACTGACTGTAATTTATATTTTTCAACTCCATTAATAATCAATAAAATGTCATGTTTTGTTGAGATTCTTTTATCTATAATAGGATATCTTGTTAATTATTTAACTATCCATCATTTAAATTTTTTTGCTATATATTTTGAATTCTAAATGAAGTGAAGAAGCTAGTGTTTTTACAATAATGTTTATATTTTTTTTTTTGTGTACAACTTTTCGTATAGAAATATTTGTCCAGAAGTTTCGATCAATAACTTTTTAAAACCCGATTCGCTTCTAGATTGTACTTTAGAGAGGTCATTTTTTGAATTTCTCAATTCTTCAATGTTTTTTTTGGAAAAAACTACCCAAAATTTGACAAAAACGACTCGAAAACCATCATTTTTTGATCAGAATTTT
>JAIPRM010010381.1:0-13825 GCA_025469315.1 Stegophylla sp. TES_Ste_2020
ACTTCCTTCGTTCAGAATCGTTTTACTGAAGAAATGATTTATCGTTTCTTTAAAATTTAATACGCCCGTCAAGAGAATACCACCCGTCGTTCGAAGTACACCCATCGTGCGAAGTATGTCCGGCTTTTTTTATTATAATTGTAGCACATGCATTTAATGAATTCTAATCGTGTTCTTTCTCCTCTCTCATATTTTTTTATGATGGAATTGTTTTTTTCTTGACGGCTCACAACTTTTCCGTCTTTTGGGAATTTGGGAATATCTGTACTTCGTATATTTATGTAGGATTCAGTTTGAACTTCATTAATATTATATTTAACTAATACGTTATTGGAGGAGAATCTTTTTAAAAAACATTGATTAAATTACGAATGAAAAGATTCGCATGTATTCGTTGTTCTGCGAGTTAAATCAGAAGATCCTGATGCCCAAATTGTAGGAGGAAAAATGCTTTCTTTACTAATATAAGTGTAGTCACAGTATGAATTGAATTTATTATCACCAGGACATATTGATATTAAACCTTTAACGAAACAATATTCTACGTCTCCTGGGTTCAAAAATAATAGTCCAGAAGTATATTTTAAAAATAATTTAAAAACATTTATTAAATTGGTAGTGTAACAGAGAAAAAGAAAGAAAGTGAAAAATATTTTAAGTGACCAAAATATTGTATTCGGTCGAAAACGGACATTACACAATGGTCGAAAAGGGAAAGGTTCATTTTGGCCGAAAACGATTCCGCCCATTTTAAATCTTACTTCTTATTTACACAGAGATTGGGGAGGGGTGAGGGTTCAGACCCTCAAAACCGAAATTAGTTTCAAAATTTGAAAGTTATAATTTTTTAATCACACACTAGTTTATTTTTACTTCTTAAATAAGTACTACATTTTAGTATTTGAAAAAATATTGAAACTAATTATTAGTTATTAAGAATTAGTTAAGTATTACAAATTTAAATAAAGGTAATGCAATTACAATTTTATACAAGCTCTTAGTAAACATTTGGTTTTTATTAATATTATCATTTGATTCAGATATTATTATTATTATTAAAATCATTAAAATTATCAACCATTACAATAAAAAAAAAAAAAAAAAAAATTTATTTTTAAAATTACTTTAAAATAAGGTACATATTGGGACAGATCATCTGAAATACGGGACTATAATATGAATCAATTATTAATATTGTAAAATTACTAATAAACACAATATTTTCCTATGTTTTATTAACCCATGTTGAAATATAAATTGTATTTCAATATTTTTTTTTTTTTTTTTTGACATAATCCTTGATCCTTAAAAGGTGCGTTTCCCTGGCACCACAATGTTTAAAATTCAACATTATTTGTATACCATTAATTGTACCATAATTTGTACCAATTTGTACCAAAAAATTTCCCAATATCCTTAAATACATTTTCATTATATAGATGTACGATAAATAAACGTAGGTACATCATACGTCGTATTATATACTTCAGAAAATATTTTATACGACTATGCTTATCAAAATGAATAAAAAATATAAGCCCCCCTCAAAAGAAAAAAATTTCATCTTGTTTGCGCGTATAGTGAGCGTTATAATTATTATAATCATTCTCTCTCAATGTCGAAATCGGTGATAATATTATTTCGATTTTCAATCAAACGTGAATTTTTGTTCAAAGGCTGCGGCGGAACGTTGAACACCGACAGCGGACACATTACGTCTCCCAATTATCCCCTACCGGTACAAGAGACGCTGGAATGTTATTACAGGATATCCGTATCGAAGGGAAGTAAAATCAAGCTCACCATAATGGACCTCGAGTTGACGACGAACAATTTTCCCTCTCAAGAGTGTAAATACGATTTCATTGAAGTATGTATTGTAATAATGGTATTATGATAACGATAATATCAGTTGTCTGGAATCCTAAACAAATTAATTTAATTGAAAAACTCAACAGAATACAACGGCGTTTTTTGAGAATTATAGCTTTTAAGTTAGGTAAGGTTGATGTGGGTTCATAGGCGTAGATAAGGGGAGGTTTGAGGGATTCAAACCCCTCTCATTGTAAACTCCTAAAGGAAAAATATGTATGCTTTTCAAGAGAAAAAATTCAAAAATATATAAAACATCAATTTTAAACGTCTTCGCTAACAAAAAAATACTTTTAATTCTAATAAAATTATATTATTAAATCAATTGTAAATATATAAACGGATATTCAATGCTAAGAAATTATTAAAATTTTTCCTTGTCTCAAATTTAAAATATAATGAATATGTTATCTATAACTTTTGTGTCTTCCTGTGTTTTATCGAGTTCTACATGCATTTTAATTTGTGTTAGAAAAAATAACAGACATACTTTGCACCACAGGTATTTTTTGCTTTTTGGTTAAGATTTTTGGGATTTTTTTAAGATAAGTAGAAGTATATGCGAAAGTAGGTGTGTTAAATTTTTAGTTAATAATATTAAAAGTAAAAAATTATGTTTGATAAGACCTAAAAAAACAAGAGGTAATTCCAATACAGTATATTTACACCAAAAGGGATCTGATTTTTTGAAAAAATGGTCGTTTGTATTACACTAATGTTGATAATGGGTGAAAATTTCGAGTTTCTAGTACTATTCGTTTCGGTGTTATAGCAAAATCAATAATACTGATTTCATGAAAATCAGTTTACCGTATATTTTGACTCAATTTTTTGACAAATTTTGCTCATTTTTTGTAAAAAAGTATTGAGAAAACTTAAAAATTATCTACTGAAAGTACCAATTAGATATAATTTCAGATCTAAAAAATAGCTGTTTAAAAATGTCGAGCAAATATTTCTATACGAAAATGTTGTACAAATAAAAACAAAAGAAAAAAGAAACATCATTTTAAAAACATTGTAGCTCTTCACTCCACTCAGAATCTGAAATGTGTACAAACCAGATATTTTCAGATTTTTCTAATTTTCTAGTTAATTCAAAAAATTATTTGGTGAATATTTCAAACGATTTCATGTTCCTAGCACCATTATTTTTTTAGTACCAACAAAATAATACTAATATTTAATGAAGTAAATTTGTTTTTGTATATTTTACTCAAATTTATAATAGCTTTCCTTACGTTTCTATAAACTCTTGAGAAATTTGAAAAATAACCTCAATTAACTATACTTACTATACTTACTAAATTTTGGTTTAGCACAATGTTTTCAAAACTTTTGTTCCATGACTCTCATGCATTCATTCGAATATTTAACTTTTGAACCCCTCCCATTCGAAATCTATACCTACACCCCTGTGTGGGTTTAGACGCTATTACTTTAGAACAGTAGCGTAGCGTAAGCTCCACCAAGGAGGGGGCGATTTGTAAATTATTCTTAGCCAAAATAAATTTTTTCATCATTCTTACGTATAATAGAACGTGTTTTTTTTACCGTTCAAATTTTCAAATTTTTGACAATAATCGTGCTTTCTTACATTCAGTCTCCTCGAGCTTATTAAATTAAACCACGTCATATTCATAAAATTGATAACATATAACTCGTTTTTGTGTAAAAATTCATAATTGATAATAAATGATAAAAGTAAAAGAATTTGATAGAATACCTATTAGAATATCTATTATTATAAATTTATAAATGAAATAGGTATTTTATAAAAAATAATGTATAATAATTTGTTTTAAATCTTGTTAGCAGAAAAAATCATTGTTGTCAATGACAAATTGAACAAATTTCAACGGGTGTTTCTTAATTTCACTTGAAATAAAATTTTAAATGAAGTATTATTCATTCGCATTAGTTACAAGTGTCAAAGTACAAATAGTTACAGCAAAATCATAATTTCTTCTTCTTTTACAAATGGTCCATGGTAGATGAAAGTTTATAAATGTATAATATTACTTCTCGATGAAAAAAAAACCCAAGGAGGGCGATCCACCCATCGCCCTCCCCTCAAATACGTCACTGCTTTAGAACTTGGTCAAGAACCATTAACTTCTAGACGTTAATACAGTGATGTAGCTTTCATTTATTAAATAATTACTGGGCTATTAATTTGTCCTGAGTTATTGCAAAAAATTAATTTTAGTGTTCCTGCCTTTAATTCTAGAAACAATCCTCCCTTTCATGTTCTTCAGTACTCTAGTAACTTAATTGCAAATAGTCCGGAGTACCGACTTTTGAAACACTGTAATGATTTACCCAATTTTGATTTTTTTTTTTTTGACTCTCTACTTATGTTAAAAAGTATTGTTATGATTAATTCTTAATTTACCTACCTGTTGTACTTGTAACTATGTAATTTTTCTTCTTTTCACATACATACTTATATTACTAGATTTAAGTTTGCACGACATTTTTCTGTACTCATTTACTCATTTTCCCACTTTCAGGTGTTAAAAAAAAATACATATATATATATACTTTAAACTGAAAAACCGGTCATAAATTATTAAAAATTAAATAAACAATTAGTAATTATTTGACTAGTTTTTATATCATTATTATTCTTTCTTAACTGCTGGGATACTTTGAGTTTTATTCTCGAGTACGGCAGAAATTGTTTTAATGACATAGATTTCATTGACAAACGCTTATTTATTTATTTATTTGGTAACAATGATTGCCAAACGGTTTTTAAATTCTACACTTAGACCGTGTCAGTAATTTGATAGAACAAATAAATAATTTTAAAGTATATAATAAGTGTTTGAAAAAAGTATTTATGATCTAGGACCAATGGACTCAGCCATTTGGACGCCAAATTAAAAATATTACATAATATATATTTAAAATAAAAATCCATTGAAAAGTGTAAGCTATATGAATATATTAAAATTTAAAAAATTGTGCACTTCACACGTTGGGGTGTTTTTTGCATCTTGGGTGGGATACATTTGAGGGGAGTGTTGAATTTTAAAGAAACGAAAAATCATTTCTTCAATAAAACGGTTCTGAAAGAAGGGAAGTTAATAATATAAAAAAGAAATGAGAAAAAGAAATGTTAGAAAATTTCCATTTTTCCAATTTTTCCAATTTGCCCAAATTTTTTTTTCGCATTTTCAAAATTTTCTTACGCCCAAAATTTTCTTATATGATTTTCTATCTATGTTTGAATTTTCATATAGTTCGGATCAAAAAAAATGATAGTTTCCGAATCGTTTTTATCAAATTTTGGGTAGTTTTTAAAAAAAAAAAAAAAATTGAAGAATTGAGAAATTCAAAAAATAACCTCTCTAAAGTACAATCTAGAAGCAAATCCGGTTTCAAAAAATTGCTGACCGAAACTTTTGGACAAGTATTTCCATACGAAAAGTTGTTCACAAAAAAAAAAATAAAAAAAAAATAAACAACATTGTTTATTATCATTGTTTTATCTGAACAATCTGAACGCCTTGGGTGTTTTGCACCTCGGGTGGAATACTCTTGAGGGGTGTATTGAATTTCAAAGAAACGAGAAATCATTTTTTCAATAAAACGATTCTAAGCAGAGTTTCAACTAATACGCATAAATAATTATCAGTTTTGAAGAATTGAACCGGTAACGTTGAACAAAATTATTTTTTTTGTTATATACAACATTTACGAAAAACGATAATTGATATTCATATATATTCACATACACCTAATGAATACTCCGTAAATATTTTTAAATTACAATAAAATATAAGCATCATAATAAAATAAAATAAAGCAGCAATAATTATCGCAAATCAATATTAATCCAATATAACATAATAAGTACCAATGTTTTATTCGCCCCACCTCAGGTCAGTCACGGTTGAAAAAAGAGCAAAATATTTAATTTACCCGGTAAAGATTTGAACCCAGTAGTATCATCGCATTCAATTTTGATGACTTAACTAGTAGACCACAAGAACTACATTTAAAACCGTAGAAATAGTTGATATTTAATAAAACAACTGAAAATATTAAATTTTCAAAATAGAATAAAATATGTAGCAAAATATTGATACACGCGAATTTTAATTCACATCATATTTCGCGTCGAAAAATAATAAAATGGCGAAAAAAAATTACCTAATATTTACCAACCATTTGGTTTTTAATTAGAAATATATCATAATAATTTGTCCGTATTTTCTCCGATTTTTTTTTTCAATCAAATCCTTACGACGTTTAATTTTTTGTCCGTTAGAAATACTGGGTACAAATTATTAATTATAAATAAACGGTTTATTCTCATACGTAATTATCGGTAAATACAAATAACAATATTATTAAAATTTGCAAAAACCTTAGTACCTCTTTATTGGATAATTGTATTCATGTGATATAACTTGTCATATTTTGATATTTTTAATTTGGCGTCCAAATGTTCTCGCGCCCAAACGGCCAATTTGTTCCTGTTCGTTTATGAAATATTTAAAAAGATTAAGATCCTCTTGAGGCTAGTAAACTACTGTTTGAAATAAAAATGGCAAACATATCGATTTCATCACGTCCCCTAAACATTTTATGTCTAGGGAATGATAATGACCATACAATTATCATTATATATGACCATAGTTTTACTTATTTTATATTTTAGACAGGAAAAAAAAATTAAAACAATACAACTTAGTATTAAAAACCCCATTTGTTTATTGTATATTATATAATATGTATATATTATTAGAATAAAATTGTTAATTGAATCTTTAATGTTTAATACTATAATATTTTATTAATATTAAAAGAACTTTTCTGTTAACGAAGACGTATGTTTATTGATGTTTTATGTACTAGTGAATTTTTTCTAGTGAAAAGCGTATATTTTTTCCATTAGGATTTTACCAATGGGAGGGGTTTGAACTCTTGAACCCCTCCGCCTAAATTCGGCCCTGAATGCCGTTTTAAAATAAACACTACGGGCGGAAAAGCAATGAAATAATAATAGTGTGATTTTTTTCAAAGTAAAATATTTCTGTGTCGGTCGACGAACGAAAAATATGATATTGTTATGAATAGACATTTTTTTTTTTAGACTCTTACGAGCCATTTAGACTCTTGGCCGCCAAAACACTTCCTTCCATCGCTCTCTATCATATGCCTGCTCCCAGTCCACTCCAGTTTCTTCTAATAATTCCTTGACGCTGTCCTTCCACCTTTTCCGCGGTCTTCCCCTTGGTCTCTTTCCCCACTTGCCCTAATACTCCTTTCAGCATATTTCCATCGTTCCGCCATACATGGCCTGCCCAATCTATCCTTGTCTCCCTCTGGTGAATCGGACCACATCTTCTCTTTTGTAGAGCTGGTACAGTTGGGCATTCGTTCTTATTTCCCATTTCTGATCTGTATTGTTGAATACAGATCCATACATTTTTCTAACAACTTTCCTCTACAAATAACCGTAGTTTTTCATCATCATCATGTAACTGATGTATATAGATGTTCTTTTATCTTCCTTGACAACAGCTTAGATTTAAAGAGGGTTTTACCAATGCATAGAGGCATTTGTTAGCAGCGCCCGATCTAATATCGATCTCTCCGAGCATGTTGTTTTGGTTATTTAGGGTAGATCCAAGGTACTATTGAACTCTGTTACTTGTTCAAAGGTGTTATTTTTCCCACGTGGAGGTTATTATCAGGCGCGGATCAAGAAGGGGGGGGTACTAGGGTGCTATAGCACCCTCCTTGACGTATTGATATCTGGTGTAAAACAAATATAATACACTATACGTATTTTTCAGTGGGCTGAACATGTTTCTAAAAAAAATTGGTAGGTAACAAAAAAAAAATATATATTAAGTAATTTGCCCTTTAACAATATTGATAAGTAATTTATTTATTTATTTATTTATTATGAATATACGGGCTTAGCCCTTTAGTACAATATTCGAATAAAAAACAGGTATAAAAAAAGCATCACAGGAATTAACTAGAACAAAATTAGAAAATAAAATAAAATAAAGAAATAAAAGAAACATGAGGTGTTATAATACAAGCAATTTTACAATTAAAGTTTAAGAACACTAGATATTTATATAATAGTTAAATTAGAAGGAAAGAGGGATCCATATTGGCATTGGACATCATACGTTTTATAGGTTCATTTAATAAATAATTTGTAGTACACAATGGGACATGAAAAGTCGTCGCAGTACGAGAGCTACGTTGTGGGACATTAAAATTTATACAGGATAATAAGGTTGGACAGTCTATTCTACCAGTTAACAGTCCTTTTAAGAAATTGGCACCCATAATTTGTCTGCGCTCTGCTAATGAGGCTAAACCAAGTTGATTGACAACGGGAGAATAGTCATGAGGTGTACAATTGATACCCAAAAAGTAGCTGACAAATTTATAGAACCTACGCTGTACCCTTTCAACCTTGGAAGCATTATTGGCATTATTGGTAATAACCAGAAGTGACTGAAAAAAAATGTAAAATGGATTAGAGTTTGCAACATAACCATAGCCTCAACAGAGTGACCTTTCTCAACCTTGAAAAGGTTGAACAATTATTTGCCATCCACTATGTCTGCAGTACATTTAAATGGTTTTGCCATGTTAAATATTCATAAACAGATAGATATAAACCAATAGTTGACACCTTCGCTCGAGGAGGGGGGAGGGGGGAAAGGAGAATGGAATTAGAAGATTGGCCAAAAAATTTTTATTTTTTTTTCGTTATACAATTATAAAGAAATAAAGAATATAATAAATGGATGCAATATAATTTTAATTTTTGGTTTAAATTTTATTTGCTTCATTTATTTATTTATTTATTTTATTTTGAATAGAGGGATTTGTTTTAAATGTATTTTTAAAGTTGTCATTTATATTTATCCTTTTAAATATTTAGTAATTAGGACTAAAAAAAAGTTCATGCCATCAAGATGAAGTATATAGAATACCATAACTTAAGCACCCCCCCATAAAAAAATCCTAGATCCGTCCCTGGTTATTATGGTCACCACCCCCTCCTCGTTTTACCATCATGCATTTCGTTTTTCCACTGTTCATTGTTAAAAGCCAATATCTTTTCCTGTCACGTATCAATTTTTCAACAGTATGAATAGACGTTTAATTCACATTAATGATAATAATATTATTAACACGTGTTTACAGTTATACGACGGCGGGACTTCTGCCGGTAAATCCCTCGGAAAATATTGTTTGGACGCTCATACGTCTACGGTGTTGCATTCGTCTTCGAATCAGATGTACATAAAATTCAGAAACAGCGGTTATTCAAGAGGCAGAGGCTTCTCGTTGTCGTACATCTTGGGTATGTTATGAAAACGAAAACATTTCACCGTGTTATTATACAGCACAAATATGTGCACAATAATCGTTTTGTTTTGTTTTCGTCTCAGACTGCAACGTGACAACGACAAGAGGTTATAGGGGCACGATTGAAATGTCCAATCTGGAAAGCGTGCGAACCGGTAAATGTACGTGGACAATCGTAGCGCCCAGAGGCAATAAAGTCAACATGACATTCACATCTCTGAACGTGGTCAGAAGCCCCGTGAGACCTTCGCCGAGAATATCGCAATCGAAATTCCAATTTACAGTGAACGTCAATTGTAGCAACACGCAGTTAATTGTGAGTTGGATAACAGTTTACACGCATGTACGATGCTCCTCTCCTCCACATCATAGACGCGATTCGAGGGGTGGGAGATCGGTGCCAAGGGGTACATCCAGATTTCAAATATTCACGAAAAACTTCACACCAGTATTCGCTAAACTATTCTAATTTAACCCGTTCTAAAAATAATTTATTCACCAAGACGGGTTAAAAACAAAAAAAAAATGTGTACTTCGCACCTCGTGGTGTTCTTCGCCGCACGTCGAGTGGGATTCTCTTGACGGGTGTATTAAAAAGAAACGATAAATCATTTTTTCAATAAAATGATTCTGAACGAAGAAAGTTAATAATGTAAAAATAAAATGAAAAAAAAAAATGTTGGAAAAATGTCCAAAATTTTTTTTTTCACATTTCCAAAATTTTCTTGCGTCAAAATCTTTCTTATATTATTTTCTATCTATGATTAAATTATCATATAGTTCGGATCAAAAAATTACTTCTCTTAAATACCATCTAGAGGCAAATCCTGTTTCAAAAAGTTGGAGTATTTCCATACGAAAAGTTGTACACAGAAAAAAAAGAATAAAATAAACATCATTGTAAAAACACTAGCTTCTTCATTTCGTTCAGAATCCAAAAAATTTTTATTTCGACGTGCGTTGGACGTAATCATTCATTATTTGCTTGTTTATTAATGTTTTCTCAGATATCCGAAGGAGACGTGATCGACGAAACGTACGCGGTTCTGTGGAAAGAATGCACTACGGAACCTCCGCCGATGATATCTTCCACCAAGAACATGGTCACGGTCCGTTATAACGGTCGGAACTCCGTGCCGTCCTATTACGACAACATCGAGAGTTTCCGAATAGAATGGGCCGTCGAAGGCTGCGGCGGCACGTTGGAAAAACCCTACGGCGAATTCACGTCACCCGGGTACCCCGGGACTTATCCCGGGAGTACGACGTGCGAGTGGCACATCATCGTCGACTACGGGTACACCGTCGAGATTACGGTGGAAAATTTCTGGTTAGAATCGTCGGCCGTTTGTTCGTTCGATTTCTTGGCGGTGCGCACACACAGACTACGATAGCTACCTATAATAATATTATATTGAGTTGGCGATACAGCGACTTAGGATCCATCGGGAAAACGGGAAAGTTCGAAAGTCACGCGTGGATGGTGGCAGCAATGTAGGGACGAGCAGCGGGGTGGCGAATACGAGCAGGGGAGGGGGTGGTGCACCTGGTTTGCGCACATTCACTGAGAAATTACAACTCGTTTGCGCACAGTTTATTTTTTAAACGACTTAAACGACCACTCGTTTGCGCACAGGTTATTCCTAATGAGACCACTGGTTTGCGCAAATTAATTGATTTATTTACTTCTTATTGACTAATGTCTAATATACTTAAAATTACTATCTATTGTAAAATTATAAAAAAATATAAAAATGATCTCAATGACTAAAATTTAATTAAATTTAATCGTAATAATGCTTGGAAAAAAAAATGCCCTGTGCGAGTAGAGACAACGAAAACAGTGCGAGTAACGACGACGGGTTAAACTGAAACCGGTCGTAAATTATTAAAAATTAGATAAGTAATTAGTAATTGTTTGATTAGTTTTTGTGTTATTATTATTATTTCTTAACTGCCGGGATACTTTGAGTTTTATTCTCGAGTATAGCAGAAATTGTTTTAACAACATCGGTTTCATTGACAAGCGCTTATTTATTTATTTAGTAGTAATGAATGCCAAACGGTTGTTAAATTATACACTTAGACCATGTCAATAATTTGATAGAACAATTAAGTATAATTTTATGGTATATAATAAAGTGTTTGAAAAAAGTATTTATAAAACGATCTAGCACCAATGGACTCGACCATTTCGACGCGAAAACATTTGGACGCCAAATTAAAAATATTACATAATATATATTTAAAATAAAAATCCATTAAAACGTGTAAGCTATGTTAACATCAAAAATTTAAAAAAGTGTGTACTTCACACCTTGGGGTGTTTTCTGCACCTCGGGTAGAATTCTCTTGACGGGTGTATTGAATTTTAAAAAAACGATAAATCATTTCTTCAATAAGACGATTCTGAATGAAAGAAGTTACTAATATAAAGAACAAATGAGAAAAAAAAGATGTTAGAAAAAATGTCCAAATTTTTTTTTCCCATTTCCAACATTTTCTTGCACCAAAATCTTTCTCATATTATTTTCTATCTATGTTTGAATTTTCATGTAGTTCGGATCGTTTTTGTCAAATTTTGGGTAGTTTTATCCAAAAACAAAATTGAAGAATTGAGAAATGCAAAAAATGACCTCTCCGAGAACCATCTAGTGGTAAATCCGGTTTCAAAATGTCACTGATCGAAACTTTTGGACAAGTATTTCCATACAAAACGTTGTACACAGAAAAAAAATAAAAAAAAATAAACATCATTGTAAAAACACTAGCTTCGTCACTTCATTTAGAATCTAAAATATGCAAAAATGCTAAAATAATTTCTTATAAAATATAAATTTTACTGTAATGACTCAAAATATTTCAAAATTGTATTGTATAATATATTTTAATATGTATTTATAATTCTTCTTCTATTATTTACGAAATTTCTTTTAGATTCTGAACGAAGTGAAGAAGCTAGTGTTTTTACAATGATGTATAGATATATTTTTTTTCTGTGTACAACTTTTCGTATGGAAATACTTGTCTAAAAGTTTCGATCAGTAAGTTTTTGAAAACGGATTTTCCTCTAGATTATACTTTAGTGAGGTCATTTTTTTTAATTTCTCAAGTCTTCAATTTTTTTTTTTTTTATTGGAAAACACTACACAAAATTTGACAAAACGACTCGGAAACCAACATTTTTTTATCCGAATTTCATGAAAATTTAAACATAGATAGAAAATCATATAAGAATGATTTTGGCGCAAGAAAATTTTTTGAAAATGTGAAAAAAAAATTTTGAACATTTTTTTCTCATTTATTTTTTATATTATTAACTTCCTTCGTTCAGAATAGCTTTATTGAAGAAATGATTTATCGTTTCTTTAAAATTCAATACCCGTCAAGAGAATCCCACCCGACGAACGAAGTAGACACTTTTTTTTAATTATTAAATAACATCCTATAAGTCCCTAGTCCTAACGATAGTCGTTTCGAGTAATGGCGACAAGTGACAATGATGCTGCAGAAACGTGACTTTCAAATTTTCTCATTTCCTCGAAATGTAAGTCATTGTTTTTTTCATTCGTTGTTCAATCATTCTTTAGATTTACAGCGGATACGACGATTCGGGTCCCGAGTTGTTACGACTGTGCAATCAACACGACAAACCGATTACGGTGACGTCTGGCGCAAACGAGGCTTTTGTGAGATTCGAAACCGATTCGAATTTCCAGCGAAAGGGATTTAAAGCTACATACTCGAAAGTCTTGACGAGTAAGTTTTCATTTTGTCATAATATAGTCATAAGCACAAATACGAGACTCTGAGGGGCTTAGCACCCTCAGCAGAATTTTTGAGAATTACATGAGGTTAATACTTTTTTTTTGAGGGGGGGGGCTAAATCAAATAAATATTATTAGCTCCCCCAAAAATGTTTTCCGAGTTTCGCCAATGCATATTATAGAGGGATTGTAAGTTCCCTTAAATGAAATGTTGTAAATTCCCCCAATAGTAAACTCTCCTAAAAATTATTTTGCTTCTGTAGTGTTCATAATATGTAAACTCTCCTAAATCAGGTATTCGATTTTTATCAATTCCAAAGTAACTAGCGTTTCACTTTACAAGTAAGGGTTAACATAATGATCGATTTCTCTTGTGGAATTAAAATCGAATTATTTAATAAAAAATTAATGACCGGGTTTTTTTTATAATAATAAGTAAAAAAAAAAAAAAAGTCGGACATACTTCGCAAACGGGTGGTATTCTCTTGACGGGCGTATTAAATTTTAAAGAAACAATAAATCATTTCTTCAATAAAACGATTCTGAACGAGGGAAGTTAATAATATAAAAATCCGGACATACTTCGCATGATGGGTGTACTTCGCACGACGGGTGGTATTTTCTTGACGAGCGTATTAAATTTTAAAGAAACGATAAATCATTTCTTCAGTAAATCGATTCTGAACGAAAGAAGTTAATAATACAAGAAAAAAAAAAAGTTCGAAAAATATCCAAATTTTTTTTCACATTTTCAAAATTTTCTTGCGCCAAGATCTTTTTTATAGGATTTTCTATCTATGTTTAAATTTCCATAAAATTCTGATCAA
>JAIPRM010010382.1:0-13823 GCA_025469315.1 Stegophylla sp. TES_Ste_2020
AAAGTAAAAATATTAGGCTTTCGGAAAAAATTTATTTTGTGAAAATCGGTCTAGTCATTTTAAAAATATTTGCCTTCTTGTATACAAACTAGAGGGGTGAGTCGATTTAGTTGCACGCGAGTGTATAGCCAATCCAAAAG
This sequence comes from Stegophylla sp. TES_Ste_2020, assembly GCA_025469315.1. Lineage (NCBI taxonomy): Eukaryota > Metazoa > Arthropoda > Insecta > Hemiptera > Aphididae > Stegophylla > Stegophylla sp. TES_Ste_2020. The sequence goes on from JAIPRM010010382.1 coordinate 141, forward strand.
ATTCAATCCATTATGTTGAATATAATTATTTTGAAAATACCACTTACCATCTAAAAATGCAGGTTTTTTCCGTGGAGTACATTCTAAATGTGTGCCAGGTACAGATAAGGAAGTGATGATCATTGTGATACATCTTAAGAGGAAAACAGTACCTGAGAGAGCAAAAAACCGTCTTAATAATATGAACCGGTGTTTATGGAAAACCAGTACTGTGAGCCATACAAAACATAACACAGTACCGGTCAATTCACACATGTGAAACGCCCAAGGAATGTAAGGTACATTATCTAAGAATATGTCTGGCAATGGAGGATATTTTTTCATATCAGGTACACGGTCGTGGACAATTACCATTACAAATGCTGTAATCCATGTTACAGTAAAAAGATAACCCATTGCTATAAGAGCTTTCCATAACTGAAAAAAAAAAATTTAAATGTGAAATGAAATGAATAATATACTATAACAGAAATAAATTATGTTACTGGCTACACTACTAAAAAATGTAAAATAGTAATAATAAACATAGGCAATCCTTTAAAATTGATTAATTTTTTTTTTTAATTTTTATTAAGCTTTAGATTAACAATATTTTTAAAGCAAGTGATAACCATCACATAAAGTAAATACATTTTATTTCAATTTAATATTTATCATATTCATCATCAAGATTAAACAATTTAATTTAGAATTTTCATTTTATAGCAAAAAACTAACATCTATTGTGATTTTTGACTCGCTTATTTGTCGGTGAATAAAAAATTTATTAGATTTAATCTGTTTATCTCAATATCAATCGATTATCCTCTGTAAATCAATTGATATTGTGTTAATAAAAAAGTAAAGTGTTCGCAATCATGTACAATCAAAACATTAATATCTTATAAAGTAGAAAAATATTAACTATCTAAAAACTAAAATCTAACAATCAAAAATTATGTTGTATCCAGTACTCTAAATTGTCAAAAAAGCCAGACATTTTTTGCACCGTAGGTATTCTTTGAGCTTCGGGTGGGATATTCATGGTGGATGTATTGAATTTTAAAGAAATGATAAATCATTTCTTCAATAAAATGATTCTGAGCGGAGCTTCAGATAATTTTCAATAATTATAATAGTCTGAAGATATGTTTAACAAATAACTACTGTTATTTAATAGTGTTAGGTGAGTAGAGAATTGTAGTACTTTACATGTAATTTTTGTAAACTTTAACTAGATCGACTAATGGTCATAACTAGTCAAGTTTGATATTAAAAGTTTTGTATTAATATAGACTTTAGGTAGATATATTTCAAAACTGTGAAAAAAATTTAAAAATATTTTTAAAGTTGTTTTAAAATATTTTTAAAAAAGTCAGGATGTATGCACATTTTTTTTGAATACGCTCATGAATATACCTACTTATATATTTATATATATTGTATAATATGCTCGTATATTTACATATCTCGTTAAACCTTAGTGGTGATAGTATTAACACTGAACCACTTAGATATAATATCCTTTATTATGTATTTACTATTATTGTTTTGGATAATATACAAGTATATTATATAATATATTTATAGTTTCCATAAACATATGAGTATATTCATCAATGGATTAGAAAAAATTGTATACAAATCCTGTATTGTATACAAATTAAAAAGATTTATTAAAAATATATTGAAGTCGCATTAAAAATCTTTTAATTTTTTTTTTCACAATTTTGAAATAAACAAACCTGAAGTCCACATCAAGACAAAATTTTTGATACTAATCGACCGGTTATGACCATTAGTTTCTGTGTTATGTAAAGTTAAAGTTAACGAAAATTGCATGTAAAGTAATGGACGAGTCAAAAAGTTGCCCTCTGATAGTGAGGGTAGCGCTTATCAAATCGGCTTGTTTTTCGTAACATAGTTCGCGGCTCCAGTAGTTATTATCTATCTCATTGACCTTGATATATAACATGGTTACATATTACAAGAGCCAATATTTCCCGGTTAAAATTTTTCAAATGTTTAATGCTAGTAATACCCTGTTTTTTTTAAAATTATTTTCAGTAATTTGTTGGAGAACAGCTATTATATATAGGCTATATGCCTGCCTATAGAACAGTCAGAAGGGAAGGTTGTTCTGTGGCCCACCTACCAGTTGGTTTTCAATCTATACCATATTATAGGATAACAGCTGATGGACTGCCCTTAGAGAGAGAAAGAAACTATCGAACATGAGAGGAAAGATCATAGACTTAAGTCTAAGGGAAAGATGTAGGTAAATTTTTTTTGGAATAAAAAATAAATCTACAACATAACATCCATGAATTTACTTATTATTATTATAACTATTTATTCAACCAGTTAATTGATAAGATATTGAAAATTCATTGACTAAATATACGATCAAAAAATATGATATGATGTAGGAAAAGAGAATTCTAATCTTTATTACCATTAAGTCACGATAATAAAGATATAAATTGTATAGTAGAGTGCATAAAACAATTGTCCCGTAATTGCAGGTAGATCGCAATCTGGAATAGAGCGCATACTAGAAGATAGCCACAATTTTTAACTATCTTTAAAATTTTCACCATTTGGCAATACTAGTACTTATTATTACACAACTTATCATACAAATTTGATCATTTACAGGAATAATGAATTGAACATGGATTATTCTATTATTAAATAACATTTGTAAACATACTGACAGTTATTTTCTATAGTATATTAACTGAATCTCTGCTTAAGAATTGTTTTGTTTAAGAAATTATTTATCGTTTCTTTAAAATTCAACACACCTGCCAAGAGTATCCCACTTGAGGTGCAAAGAATACCCATGGTGCAAAGTATGTTTGGATTTTTTAATGTTCTGATTTTTATTCATATTATACTAGCTATAGTAAGAAATTTTAAATAAAAATGAAAATCTTAATTTATTACAATAATATGTTTGAAATACATTTTTAAGGCATTAGATCGTAATTTGTAGTAAGAATTAAATTTGGGTGCCAAGCATAAGTTGGAATAGCATAACATGAAATGGTCAAACTTGGAACGGAATATACTGTGAGGACAATCGTAGAAAATTATTGCATTTTGTTAGAGCAATTGGCATAAATCGGAACAACAAAAACTGGAACAAATTATAGTTTGTAAACAATAACTGCAAAATTTGAAACGACATTACTTAGAAACATGATAAAACAATTTTTTTTTGTTTTATTATGCTTGAACAATCCTTGCACATTCAACCATGCGCGCGCATCTGTGATCAGTTCTTCACGTGTTTTGGCACTCGTATATTGCTCCTTGACGCCGTCGCTTTACTTTGCTCAATCAATATAAATACCTAGACTTGTTGTGCAACATGACCTTTTGACTTTACAATCAACTTGCTATACAATGTGAAGACAATAATAAAATAGTATACGTTCCTAAGGTTACTGTTCCATATTCTGCCGTTCCACATTTTACCAATTTTGTTTTCAAATAATAAATCTGTTTCAATTATTGCCATTCCAATTTATACTGATCGCTCTAATAAAATTTTATACGTTCCTACGATTACCGTTTCATGTAGTAACATTCTAACTAATGCTGGCTTCCCTTAAATTTTACCTCTGGTTTTAATCTTCTATCTTCTTCGAATTCTGAGCTATGGGAAGACGTAGCTGTTACATCAGATCCATGATTCATATGAATATCATCATAAAAATTGAACGGCTAAAAAATAATAAACATTCATTTAAAGTAATAAATAATACTAGTAGTGTAGTAAAAAATATTAGTAAAAAGTATTCTCATTAGGCAATTTAAGAATAAAATATTTGAATTTGATTATCATAGGTTTTTTTTAATGAAAAATGCTTTATTATTAAAGCATTAATTTTAAAATGTAATCAAATATTTTAGTTGAACCAATAATAATATACTAAAAATAATCAGTTAATAGTAGTTAACATAATTCATAGGCAGGTTAATTCAAAATGTTATAAAAATTTACTGTGTTATTTATGTTATATAAATATACTCATAAATAAATATAAAAGCAGTTGTAAAAAATGGTACTTACATCTGGTCGGAAATGGGTTCCATAAACTTGTGGTCCACATACTGGTTTTGTAAGCAAAGATATAGGGTCGAATCCAAGTTGTAAAAGGGTCTGTCGATTTTCTACTTTTAACTGACGAATATCCAACATTAAACGCTTTATATCACCCAAAACCTACAGATATTAAACAAATTAAATATGTATTTGTTAAAATTGATATGCTTTATTTTGTAATAACTATAAATAAATTTTAAAAAACCAAATAAAAAAACATACATTAATACTAATAGGAGGACTCTTTAAGTCAGCTTCATTAATAAGTAAAAGAGCACGACCATCAATGCAATGATCTTCTGTAAGTAGTCGAGAATATTTACTATGGCCCTTCTTCTCTAGCCAAACAGACACTTCTCGTGGGCACCAATTAACGACAGAATTCATTATTACTATATTCAATAAGTAGAAATGACCGAAATAAAATGAGAAAAGATAAAAAAAATAAATAATTTTAAATCCATCGCGTGAACACGGTAAAATTATTATTTTATTTAATGTACTTCAAATATTAAAGAAATGTAAACAAAATCGAGTGGGAATAATGAAGTCCTGTAGTACATCTAATCGATCTAATCTAATCTACTTCGAAGATTGAAGAACGAAAAACGAAGCACGTTAACGTGCAGAAACTGAAAAAGTGTTATACTCCTTCCTAATTCCTATTTGAGTGCAACAATTTACAAGTACACATCTAAAAACTGCTTACTGCACTTAATACTAGTAACACTACACGATGACGATACTGCGAAACTGATATATTGATACCATAGGATAAGTAGTACGAACAACAACTGATGACACAGATAATATTATGTATGTTTATTTTTACACATATCTTTAATCGTGATGATACCCAACCTGATAGTGCTCAAATGATAAAAGCAGCAGCGTGTACACTTTTCATAATTCAGAAATCATTAAAAATATTTTGGCGTTTAGGAATTATATTTTATAACATACTATAATTTCTTTCCAACCCAGAATGCACTTGTGTTATGAATCAGATCTAAACAATTAATTTTATATCCATGTGTATAATTTTTTTTCTTCGATAGAAAATTTAAACTAAAGTTCAATTTTATAGCATTCATTATGTTTTTATGTTGGTTACATTGACAAGTACCGCCAATTTTCCCGCCATTATGTGCACTATCTTTTGTGAATAATGCAGGCTAATGCGGTTGTAGTTACTTCTTTCTCTTTACAGTATTCGTGCTATTTACCTTATTATTTCGTTAGTCGTTTTTAGTTTCTTCAGTTATCCTGATTCCATTTCGTCCATAATTTTTTTTATAAGTTTTTAATTTAACTTATTTTTCACATACGTATCCATCATGTTTGAAGCTAGATTATTGAAAAGTGGCCAGCTTAAAAAGATTTTAGAAGCCATTAAAGAACTTTTAAAAGAAGCTACATTTGATTGTTCTGATTCTGGAATTCAACTGCAGGCAATGGATGACGCCCATGTTAGTTTGGTGTCTATGTGCTTGAAAAGCACTGGTTTTGATAAGTTTCGTTGTGACCGAAACTTATCAATGGGTATTAATTTGGAAAGGTACAAAAAAGCACATTATTTCCTACATCATAATTTAACCTTAATTACCTTTGTTTCTTATTATTTTAGCATGGTAAAAATTATGAAATGTTGTTCAAATGACGATATTATGACTATTAAAGCTCAAGATAATGCAGACACACTTACTATTATGTTTGAGACATCAAACCAAGAGAAAATGTCAGACTATGAAATGAAACTAATGAATTTGGATCAAGAACATCTTGGTATACCTGTATGTTCATAGGAGATAAATTATAACTTAGCTTTTAATACTCGTAACTAATTGGAATACATATATCTATACGTATAGAGTATTACATAAGTTTCTTGGTGAATGGCCACTAAACTAATGTTTAATATGTTAATACAGTCTAGAACGGTTAAGACTGCTGGGAATTAAGACATTTTATTAGTAGGTACCTCCTTCAAATAATTGTTTTAAAATGGCATTTTATGGTAAAAACAAAATAATTATTTTGATAATAGATTATGAATAGAGAAATGATTTATATGCACAAAAGACGCTCAAAATATCCTTCTAAAAATATTATGCTACAAAATATACCCTTAAAATTTAATATGATATTTAAATCATTTGATTTTAATAGATATAATTATGGAACAAAAGGTAATAAAGAAGGTAGGTACTTCATCATATTCACCATGTTCTTATCAATAACATTTTTAATATTTACTAAAAAATATTTTTAATCTACAAATGTAAACCCTTATTTAAACAAAGTAAAAAAAGTATGTTCTTTGCACGTTGGGTGGGATTCTCTTAACGGGTGTATTGAATTTTGAAAAAACGATAAATCATTTCTTCAATAAAATGTTTCTGAACGAAGGAAGTTAATAAATATAAAAAATGAAAATGCAAAATATTCGGACTGCCAGGTGAGAATCAAACTGTCGCATGATAGGCCGGTTGGGTTACCATTGCGCCACACTACATCACTTGACCTTATTGGTGAAATAGCAGGTATTTAGTATATTAACGAAAATATTGAATTTTCAAAATATAATAAAATAATTTGAAAAGTATTGTCGCACATGGATTTTAATTCACACCATTTTATTCAGCGTCGAAAAATACATAAAATGCAATTACATTTCAATCAACCTTCAGTGTAACCAAGTAGGAAATATCTATAATATTTCCTAATTTTTGTCTGTATTTTCTCTGATTTTTTAATCAAACCCTTGTAAAATGTTTAATTATTCATCCATAAGAAATTTTATTGCACCAAAATATTTACTCTTATGTGTATGAGGTAATAAAAATGGAAAATGCAATAAAAATCTATTTTTACAAATGAATAAATGGTCAGTCACTCAGTAATTAGTGTAATTGGCATTTTGGTATTTTTATGGGAATCCCTGGGTTTTGAGCTATTTATAGAATTAACTTTAATATTCTGAAAAGAGCGAAGAAGCTTATGATTTTACAATGATGTTTATTTTTTTTCTCATTCTATAAACACTTTTTCCTACAGAAATACTTGTCCAAAATTTTCGATCAGTATCTTTAGAACCTGAGTCATACTCAGATAGTATTTTGGAGAGTTCATTTTTCCAATTTCTCAATACTTTTTCCAAAAACAGGGAAAATCTGTCGAAAAATTGACAAAAAAAAACTGCAAAATATGCAATTATCGGAATTTCCGTGAAATTAAAAATTGCTTTTTAACATAACTTCAAAAATAATGCAGCTAGAGACTTGAAACTTTCACCAACTACTAAAAATAATCACTAAAACATGCCATAAAAATTTCAAAAATAATATAATAATCAGTACTGGTTTATTTCTATAAGAAAAAGAAACAAAATATAAATTTAGATCGTAAATATTCATTATGATGTTAAATTATAATATCGAATGCAAATGAATAACTTATGACTAGTTTTAGGAATAGTTTTTGAAATTTTATAGTGGAATGACTGTTGTTAACACTGACAAAATTTTGAAGTGGAAGTTCTTATGCTAATGGATAAATAAAGGTCTGTTTACTCATAACTGTACTGTCTGTTTGGGTTTACATACAACGTCTTCTTTAGTGTCCTTAGTACCTCTTTATTAGCTACTGTATATCATACTGTACTAATGAGTGCTAACTACGTATAGGTACTTTTTATTATTAAGTAAGTTTTTAAAAAAACAAATTTTTTTTAATTTTACTACTAAAAAATGCGGGTAGATATGAACTTACGCAATCACGTTGTTACCTAACACATGAATGTCACTGATATCCGTTAACATTGTTCCATGAAAATCACGTCCATATAAGTGAAATTTCTGAAAACATTGTCTCCGACAAATTAAAAGTACTAGAAAGTACTGATACAAACGGTTATGAAACATTTGTTGCTTAATATGTAAACAAATTTTAAACGTCAAACATTGAACAAAAGGTACGAACTCAGAATGGTTTTGTGGAATAGACCTCTAAAAATTGGTATTTTGGATAAAGCCAATTGGCGTCGATCGCTCATGGATAGTGACACTATTGACACCAATTGCCATTATATACAGTGAACGTGTTAGAGCTAAAATCTCTGAATGTTTTTACCTTAAACATTCTATTGGTTTAACATTATATGTAATAATGATTTATTTTATTTACCACAATTTAATAAAACTTAATTAAAACACTTTGTCAAAGTTGTTTAATTAATTTCTCAATTTTATTTTTATTTTTTTCCTAGGAGACCAATTATTCTTGTATAATTAAGATGCCGTCATCAGAATTTGCTCGGATTTGCAGAGATTTAAGTCAATTTGGAGAATCTGTTGTTATTGCTTGTACTAAAGATGGAGTTAAATTTTCTACTTCTGGTGACATAGGATCAGGTAACCATTATTAAATGCATGTCAATTATATAACATGTATTTTTAACTTTTTTTTTTATGTACATAAAGCAAACATCAAACTTTCTCAAAATGCCTCAATTGATAAGGAAGAAGAAGGAGTTACAATTGAATTGCAACAAGCTGTATGTTTAACATTTGCTTGTCGCTATCTTAATTTGTTTTGTAAAGCAGCTCCTTTATCTCCTCAAGTAAAATAGTCCACTAAAGTTTTGTTGATATTTATAATTAATATTTGTTTTTATTTTTAGGTTATTTTATCTATGTCTGGAGATGTTCCACTAGTAGTAGAATACCAGATTGAAGAGTTGGGTTATATCCGGTATTATTTAGCACCTAAAATAGAAGAGGATGATTAATTATTTTAAGAATAAACCAAATGTTTTTAATATTAAAACGCAATTTTTTATATTCATAAAAAAAAATTACTCTTTAATTTAATATTTTTTTATTTCTATTTAATATATACAACATAAGATGGTAAAAAATAAAATACTGAAAGAAATGTAATGTATAGTAATATTTATGGAGTTTCTGAGCATATAATAAAAGTACATTTTTAATATTACAAATTTACATTATTATTGGAATACAATAAATATTTACTATAAGTAAAAAAACCTTTGAAAAATAATGTCAAGTTGAATGAATTCTTAATTATTTTTACATCACTATATACATTTCATTACGACTTTACACAATATTATAATTCAATATATGCAGGAAGACAATGATCCTTTTATCATTGTTGAAAAATAAATTTTAAATCTTAACATTTGCTTATTTTGTATATGTTGTACTATTATCAAAATTATAGTACACTTAGTACAAATTATAAAAAAATATTGGAAAAATTAATAATAAAGCATTGCACTAACACAGTAGTAACATATTTCATAGAAAATTACCAATCTGCATATATTTTTTTTTATGAAGTTTCTTATGAGTAAGTGGAAGTAATATTTTGGAGGGCCTTATTGAAATATGACTATAAGCTGTCAATTATCAAAATTAAAGAAATATATAGATATATCTAAAAATAAGTTAGATAAAAAAAGTATTTATTTAATTTTAAATTGTAAACAATAGATTGAATATTTTATGTTGTTGGTGGTACTTCATCTTGGGCATTACAGTATTCTACCATAGCATTAGGACTTATGACTGTATCATGTAATGTTCTCATATGTCTCAGTAAATTACTCTTTACATTAAAACCTTTATTGCACACGCCACACTGGTATGGTCGTTCACCTGTGTGTGTTCGACTATGTATCAACATACTAGCATGTGATGGAAATGTTTTTGTACAAGTTGGACACACTTTACGCCCATTCATTATTCTTGGTCGTGGTCTCTTAGCTGAAGGCAATATTCCTGACCCACCACTTGCTAAACTATTTGTAATAGCCAACTGTTCTTCTGTGTGTGCGCTTTGAATGTGTCTTACCCAATCACCAGGTGTTTGGTATTCTTGTTGACAAAGTTCACAGCGTAAAGGAGGTAATTCACCACCATCATCTTCGTCCTTTTCAATATGATACAAATTAATTAATTGTTTTTTAATATAGGTACAAATGAAATATTAAAATGATATCTAAAAAAAAAGAAACCATATATAATATTTCTTAATTATCAAGTAATTTCAAGTGATTAAAATATGTTATATACATACTGTGGTTTTTCTCCTTTTTCTTTTAGGTAAATCTGTAATTGATCCTAATTCATGAGTTTGTATGTGTCTAACCCATAGGGCTGGAGTTCTAAATGTTTCTTGACACATGTCACATGTTAATGGAGCATAGTAATCAGAATCTGCTTCTTCATCATCTTCATCATAATTGGAAAAAAGTTCCTAAAAATTGTATATTATAAAGAAGGTTTTTTTATTTATCTTTATATATATTATATTATATATATATATATACTAACTGGTTGAATTGTCATTTCAGTTCGATCATTGTCGTTCCATTCCAACGGTTCTTCTTTAACTGTGATCTCCAATTGCAAAGCATTGTGCATAGGATCTTCGTTTTCGGAATTTTCTTTTTTAACCTCATTTTCATCGTTTTCTTTATCCTTTTCATTTTCTTTATTTTCGTTTCCCTCAGATCTCACTGATAATGGTAAGTCCCCCTTGGATTTTGCCTTCAATCTCTCATCCTTATTATTATCTGGAGTTTGCTGCCTAGGCACTACACCAACTGTATTCTCATTACTTCGACAGAGCCCTCTTATTCTCAATACTTCACCAGCCTTTAACACTCGATCTAGCTGGCTATTAGTAACTGTTGCTTCACCACTGTACATGTATTGAAGTAGTATACAAAGCGTACGATAACTAATATCTGCGGGTAGAACTATGACCAAATTATTGGATAGGCAACTCTGGAACACTTGATTTAGGTATGCACTACAAGCTGATAATACAAAACGATGTGCAGACACGTTTCTGCCGTCGGTCGTACTAAGCGTCACATCTGTAAATGCTGTGGTGCCATGTAATGTTGCAATAGTAGAATGTAAATGAGCACCATGACTATGCCATTTTAATTGGTAGTTTTCTGCGTTTGCCATGTTTAACAAAAGATAATCTGAAATTAAATAAAAATATATACATTAAACTTGAATGCAAATTTAATGACTTAATTTTATTTAATAATCAGAACCAGCATACAAAAATAGAATGTACAAGTTATTTTGATTGTCAGTTTTCAGGTTTTAAACAGAATGTTGAATTAATTAATTTTAAAACGTTTTATATCTTTTTATTTCTTTCCAGCTTATTATCAATTTATGTAAAATTTTAAATTGATACTATACATTGCATATTACTTACTTCAGTCGTACTCATTTCATATTTGTGCTTAGATTTTATTATATAAGTGTACCTATTACCTAAGTGTATTTGTATTATTTATTTTATCCATATTACAATCATAGAATATTTTAGAAATTAAATCATTTATAAAACTTATAATAGATTCAATTTAGCATTGCAGGATAAATATAAATTACTCATACCAAGAAAGTATTGTTTCCAATATCTACTCTAATTTGCATAATTTATTGAAAGGAGGATTATGGTATTCTGAGCTCAACTCCTCCCTTGTTCATGCAAATTCAACTAATAGAACAAGAACAATGTTAAGAATACTTATTTACATTTCACCAAAACAACAAGATAACTAATTGTCACATTTAAATTATTATTATAATTAATAAGAAAATAATATAGTGATATGTTTCTTGCTGACCTCGAAAACAGTATTTTTATTAACTTTCTTCTTGTCTTACTAAAAATGTTATTTAACATTTCATAGCTATAAAAGTTTTTAAAAAAATACTGTATAAATACTTTCCGAAGATTAAAACGAACCCGACACTATCGTGTAATTGACTGGCCGGATTACCATTGCACCACACTACATCACTAAGCCTTGTAGTGAAATAACGGGTATTTAGTATAATAACCAAAAATATTGAATTTTCAAAATAGAATAAAATAATTAGAAAACTATTGTTGCACGTGGATTTTAATTCACACCATCGTATTCAGCGTCGAAAAATTCAAAAGATGTAATAAAACATCAATCTTCAGCAACCAAGTGTTATAAATCTATAGATATTTCATAATATCTGTCTGTACTTTCTTCGTTTTTTTTTTCAATCAAACCCTTGTAAAATGTTTAATTATTCGTCTGTAAGAAATTTTATTTCACCAAAATATTTCAATGAAATTCTAAATATAACCACCAAAATTCAAAACAATCAGTTTGGCCAATTTTCTTTTATGTAAGTTAAAGTCTGTTATCTTAGGTAAAACTAACGAATTTTGTTGAAATTCTAACTTCAAATGGGTGTAAAAAAAAAAAATGACGAACGATTTTCGAGATTTTTTCAGGTCAGTGAGATCATATTACATTTTTAAGTCTTAATATCAAAAAAGCGGACATACTTCGCACGATGGGTGGTATTCTCTTGACGGGCGTATTAAATTTTAAAGAAACGATAAATCATTTCTTCAGTAAAACGATTCTGAACGAAGGAAGTTAATAATATAAGAAAAAATATGCAAAAATTCGGAATGCCGGGCTGGAATCGAGCCTGGTGCTGTCTCGCGCTAGGCCGGTTCCATTACCACTAGGCCGCAACACATAACTTGACTATGTAGGTGAATTAGTAGGTATGTACTTATGTAGTATAATATCCGAAAATATTGAATTTTCAAAATAAAATAAAATAGTTAGAAAACTATTGTTGCACGTGGATGTTATTTCACACCATCATCGTATTCATCGTCGAAAAATACACATGATGGCAATAAGGAAAAATAAACCTTCTTGGAATGATTACAAAACTACAAAAGGAAAAATTATCGGCATACTTAATATAATAGTAATATAAAGTTTACATAATTATATTTATGTTGGGAATTCACGATACGGTTAGGCCCGTTTCACACGTACCCGGCGACCGTTTAAACGGTACCGAATACCGGGTCTCAGAAATATTCTCCTTTCACACATAACCGGCAACCGTTTAACCGGTACCCAGTTTTATAATGCAATTCTACACCCATTATTATTAGCTACCTACTTGTATTTCTTTAGTCACTGTCAGTGAATTTAGCCAGAAGTGTTAGTTACGTTCAAGTTGTTTAAGTAATCGTTAAGTATGGAACGATTTCGCAAACAAAACACAAAATAAATAATAAATAAATTATTAAATTATGTGTTTGGAAAAAGTTTTTAAACTAGTAGTTGCTAAAGATGGATTTGATATGACGGAAAGACGGCGAATTCCCGGGTACGTGTGAACGCGCAATTGCTTATCTGTTTCCAGTGTCTATTTCGGTACCGGGTATACAGACCCGGCAGCCGGCCGGCGTAGTGGGAGTTTCCGGCGACAGTCCGGTTGCCGGCTACCGGCTATACGGTGCCGGCTCGTATGAAAGTTCTCATTCTACCATCACACGAACGACCGGGTAACCGGTGCCGTTTAAACGGTCGCCGGGTACGTGTGAAATGGCTCTTAAGGTGCGCACGGAATAAGGCAGCACCGCCGTGCGGCGCCGCCTAAATGTTTGTCGGTATAATAACCAAAAATATTGAATTTTCAAAATAGAATAAAATAGATCGAAAACTATTGTTGCATGTG
>JAIPRM010010383.1:0-13823 GCA_025469315.1 Stegophylla sp. TES_Ste_2020
CCATGTATTTATTAGAAGTATCATAAAAATAAAAATATTGGCATTTAGTGAGTTTCAGCCCAATATTATAATATAAAAATAACAAAAATACAGCCCAAGGGGGGGGTGGTCGCCCCATCACCCCCCCCCCCCCATCGTATCCGCCACTGCACGAGCTTTATAAAAATGTAACGTTAAACGCATTTACTTTGTACGTTACAAATTTGGAAATTTCAAAAGATTAAAAACCGTAAGTGTTGTAAGAATTTTCCAAAATGACCTACGTTGCACAACAGCGAGCCGAGGGGATATTTTTGATTTGCGGAGGCGACGACGAGCGTAGCGATTCACCCCCGGTGAATTAACCCACGCCGACGGAGTCTTTTTGAGACATCCTAAACTTGTACAGTTAAGTAAGTAAAGGTTAGTACATAGGAGATTAAACCACAATCTTTTTGAACAGATAAAAAGGGTATTCGTGTAGCAGTTGGACAAATTGGCTCATTGACGCAACTAGGAAAACATTTTATTTGGGGGCTCATATGTTTATTTGATTGGTTTAGCCCCAAAAAGGCATTAACCTTATGTAATTGTCAAACATTTTGGGGACTAAGAGTAGTTTTGTGGGGCTTAGCTCAACCATGTCCCTCCTCTAATTACGTCTATGTTTGGCCCAATACAATTTCAATTTCAGTTTGTCAATTTCGCAGAGGGAATTTTTTTATTTTATTCTATAGTAAGTAGATAACATAATTTTCCCGTCACGGGGTAAAATCATGTCTCGGATCATTGCTGCGCAAATGTCGAATATAGTTTATTGTCGCGTTTTACAACGTTGGTTACGGTTACGTTCGAGCTCGTTCAACCGTGGAGGGTTTCTCGCGATTGATGTGTTTCTGTTAAAATATGCCGCGCACGTCTTACCTGCCGTTTTGTCTGATGCGGATAATAATAATAATGATAATGATAATGATAATGATAATAATAATAATAATATCTGTTTTCGGTGTCTGCAGAACCCAGTGGCGTATTTGAGGGGAGGGCGATGGGTGGATAGCCCCCTCTTTGGGCCATTTTTAGAAGAAGAAGAAAAAAGAGACAATTTTTCTGTAACTATATTTATACTTTGATACTTGTAACTAAAATACGAGTGAATAATACTTAATTTAAAATTTTTGTTTTGAGTGAAATTAAGAAACACTCGTTAAAATTTATTCAATTTGTTGATTGACAACAATGATTTTTTTTTAGTAACAAGATTGAAAAACAAATTATTATACATTATTCTTTTATGAAATACCTGTTTCATTTATAAATATATAATAATAGATAATAATATGTACATCTCAAATGTGTATCAAATTAGTGATAATTTTCCTTAATATTTAAATTTGAATAATTCAAAAACTACTCGTTCAAATTTTAATTTCAATACATCAAAAATCACAGAAAAATAACCAGGATATAAATCCGTAATTAAAATAGGGGGTAGCCATTTGAAAAAAGAAAATTTGTATCTCCACGAGACATCCTTAAGGTGACATGAAAAAAATGAGTTATGAAAAATAATATTGGTTTTACAGTAACTTGAAAATTCCGGAAAAAAAAAATTCCAAATTTTGCATTTTTACGGCCAAAATTGGGGGTGAGCACGCTTAAAAAATCACCCAGTATATGTATGTATTTTATCAACCCTCCTCAAGACCCTTCTTTGCCGCCTTCATCGACGCCAAGTGCGGTTTCGCAATATACCTAGATATTTGCACTGCAAATCTAAGTTTTACCATTGCCCCGTGTACGCGGTTTGGTTTGATCTTTGTCGATACGAAATACCACTATACGTGTTTCCGTTCGGGTTCTCAATCGTAGTTTAACGTCCGAGATTTAATTTATCGCAGCCTTCGCGGAGTTCCTTATTGTTTCGTCTGCACCAGTGTTTCCCAAAGTGGACAATATCGTCCCCTTGGGGGTAATTGAGGATACAAGCTCTACCGAGGGGCATTATAAGAGTCGCCATTGAATGTGTTTCAATGTGAATTTTCATTCATCAGTCACATCATATTGTACGAATTATTAAAACCCTTCGAGTGCCGCATTAATTTTTCCAAGTGTCACCTGCAAGACCGCATTATTTTTTCATTTTTATTTAATTTATTTTTTTCCTTTGTCTCATTGTTTTATTGATTGAATAATGAAATGAGAGAAAAAAAATTTTTTTTAGACCAATATTCACAAAGTTATAGAACATTTAAAATTAAGCGACCAATGGTTCCTAAAATTGTTACGAATGCGGTAATTAGCTGAGTTCAAAAGTTTATTATTTGATTCTAGACTGGCTTTTTTTTTTTTTTTAACAGTTTAAAGAATAATAATATCTAGCATATTACGTATATGTATAAAAATAATAATAATAATAATAATACAGATAAAGAATAACGGAATATGATAAATAATAATGTCATGTTGTGATAAACAAAACATTTTGGTAACCACTAGTAACATAGAAAATATAATTCACTTACAACTTCTTTGATATTTATCCGATTATTTTGCTCGGAACGTCATTGGATTCGTATTTGAATTTATAATCTATGTTGATTAGAGTTGGTTTAAAATTTTTAAAAGTGAAAACGCATAAAATATGCGTCAATGGCACTCAAAGGGTTGAATATGTAAGTAATTTAATTTTTCATTTCATACTTACAAATATGTACTCATAATTGATAATAAACACGCATTTTATACGATTAATTATTACTTTTTACCAGGCCGAAATTATCGTACTGATGCTGATTGCTTTGTTTGGCGTCAAAAATATTCAAAAAAAGGTGATTAAAAAAAAAATATAATTATAATTTTAGGGGGGGGGCGGTGAAAGATTGTATAATACCAAAAGGGTCGTTGTGTAAAAAAAAAGTTTGGGAAACACTGGTCTACACCAAGGATTCTCAACCCGGGAGGGGCACCTCTCAAGGGAGGCTTGACGTAATTCCAAGAAAGTCTTGAAAATATTCGAAGACAACAAAACGTGAAAATGCTATTCAGTACTTATATTTTATTTTAAATTATTTTTACTTGTAGTCGGCAGCTATAATGTGTGATTATCGGACATTATTGTGTAAAAAAATGTTAGAAAAATATCCAAAATTTTTTTTCTTCATATTTTCAAAATTTTCTTCCGCCAAAATCTTTCTTATATTATTTTCTATTTATGTTTAAATTATCATATAGTTTGGATCAAAAAACAACGGTTTCCGAGTCGTTTTTGTCAAATTTTGGGTAGTTTTTACAAAAAAAAAAAAAATTGAAGAATTGAGAAATTGAAAAAAATGACCTCTTTAAAGTACCATCTAGAGGCAAATCCGGTTTTAAAAAGTTACCGATCGAAACTTTTGGACAAGTATTTCCATACGAAAAGTTGTACATAGAAAAAAAAAAAAAAATAAAAAAAAATTAACATCATTGTAAAAACACTTCACTTTGTTCCGAATCTAAAATAAACGCCATTGTGAAATCTCTCGTTGATTTCGTTCGATCGTACGCGACAAAGATCGGAATAATAATATAATCACTATCGTTTATTATTATTTATTTTATCTGTCGTGTCGTTTTTTCTGTATTTTTAAAAAATATACCAAACGCGTCTCATTTATCAAATCCCGCGTGTGGTGGATTTTGGCGTTAAATCAAAATATCACCTTGAGAACACAATAAGGTTAGGTCAGCTTCGACGGCTCGGACGCAGTCGATTTATAAACGCAAAACGTTTCGCACAGACCGTCGTCCATTTTAGCGATCCAATCGACCGCGTTAATATAATATGATATTATTATTATTATTATGTTCAACGGACGCCACTGTAAATCGATTGCTCTCCGACGACACAATAATAATATTATTTACCGAGTCTCTGACGTACTTTCCTCCCCCCAGTACCGTAGCTATCTTTTGTTGCGCCTTAGGCAAAACAAAATTTTGCGCCTCTTCTCCGCCAAAATTTCATACACGAGCTTTTTTTTTTAATTGTTCCATTAAATACTAGTTTTATTTTTACAGTGTGTATACATAAATAGGTATCAGTAACAATTTTTTTATAAATACATTGGCTTAAACAAAATAAACGCTCTATTTCACAATACGTTGCGCCTTAATGTTATCTGCGCCCTTGGCGATCGCCCATGTCGCCAACCTCTAGCTACGGCACTGCCTCCCCCCCCTTCCTTACTATGCTGTGTTCCATTGTCACCACTCGGTCAGACACCCATATATGAGGGTGCCAAAAATCGTGTAATGAAAAATAACCTGGAGGCTACAACCCCCCCCACACCCTCAAATACAATTTTATTTCTCAATTAATTATGAATCACAATAACCATTTTGGAATAAAACATATCTTTCATATTTACACATGGTTAAAATTTGTTTTAAAATAGTTTTAATAAGTATAGACATTTACATTTTAAATCAATATACTTTAATTAAAACAGCCTCAGCGTGTTTTGTTTTTGATATACGTATTTTGTTTTATATACTTCAAAACTTAAAAATATGAAATTGACGGTATTTTACTGTATATATATATATATATATATATTATTATAGTTAGACTAAAAATAACAAAAGGTGCTAAATTTGAACTCGGGGGTGCTGAAGACCCTCTTGCGCCCCTTTAAGTTGCGCCACTCGGTCAGGCACCCAAATATGGCTCTGCTGATTTTGCATCGCTGCCGTCGACCCCCCCCCCCCAAAAAAAAAAAAAAAAAAAGTGCGAAACGCGCGCCACATGTTTAGTAGTTACGCGTAAATCATTCAATACCGCTGTGGGTTATTTATAGAAACAATAGATCCTCTCCATATTGTATATAATAATAATTGTACGTATTCGGTGTTGTCCCGGGACGACATAATTTGTGGCTCGTGCATTCGAATATTATTTTGATTTATGAGTTATCTGTTTTCCAGTTAACTATATACATAATAGGTATATATATAGGTGTGCTCAGAGTTTAAACAGTATATTATATAATATATAGTTTCATTTTCACCATCTTCCAATCGTTATAACACAATAATAATACCCTTTACACCATTATTATTATTATTATTATTATTGTAGATTGAATAATATGGTCGATGGCATTTTTTTTTTTTATGATTTTGAGTGAAGCAAAAAGCTAGTGTTTTTTCAATGATTTTTATTATAATTTTTTTTTACATGGAAATACTAGTCCAAAAGTTTCGAAAAGCGATTTTTTGAATCAAAATTGGCCTCTTTATGGTACGTTTAAGAGGTCGTTTTCTGAAATTCTCAACTGTTTTTTTTTTTCAAAATTTGGGAAAACTAGCCAAACTAGTCGAAATGTGACAAAAAAAAAAAAAAAAAAAAAAGACTCAGAACTATTTTTATTTAAACGAAACTTCATGAAAATTTAATCATAGATACGAAATAAAATATAAGCAATAATTAAAAATAAAGAAAATGTTCGGAAATGTTTTTTCCCATCAAATTTTTTATATGTTTTTACTTTTCTCAGTTATTATTTAAACGCAAAACTTGTCGAGTAAAATCAAATATTATTTTTTTTGTTGTTTTTAAAACAAACTTTATAATTTTTATTTAAAATCGTCTCGAATGAACTGAGAATCGTGTTGTCGAAGAAACGATTCGTTTCTTTTAAAAATTCGATACGCCCACCTCGAGCGTTGCACACGAGGTGCGAACAATACCCAAGGTGCGATGAACGTCCTTTTTAATTAATAATTTTCACACAACATAAAATTTAGAGTTTTTCCTTTCCGACAGTTTTCCACACGTCAGTTTTGTTATTTCGTCTGCCATGAGTCTTACAAGCATTTAATAATATTATGTAAATTATGTCATATTTGGATAAAAAACTTGCATTGGAACTGAGGCGAGTGAATCTCGTCGAATTAAATTCGGAAACAACGCTGACTTGAATTTAATCGCAGAACTTTGAGAGCGTTTTTTCAAACATCCGTCATGACAACGCGAATTCGCGAAATTCGAGTATACGCGGCGACGACGTTCGAAAATTCCACTGTCAGTTTTTTAATTAAACAACAATAATAATATATATCTTATAAATATTCATTGCGCATGACAAGTTTTTTTGGAGCGATTCCATACGACTTTTATCTACGTGCCGCCGCGGCCGTGTACAATTATTGTTATTATTATTATTATTGTGGTCCGCAATAATAATACGTATATACAAAATCGTAGTATACACAGGGTGTCTCAGTAAGATTTTCGCAAATAGAAAATATCTTTCGTTCTATTAAAATTTTTCAAATTTTTCGTTTTTTTTTTTTTGCTAATCACAAAAATAATGAATAATAATCCTTTTTTATTTTTATTGGACTCAAATTTTTAAATTTGATATTTTTTATATTACAGTTTTAGTGAAAATTCAAAACGTCCATTTTGTGGATGTGATTTTTAGAAAAATTTTGGCGTTTAAACCTCTGATAAAGGTTGTTGATCCGTTCGTTTTCTACTGTTTTTTTTTTTTAAATTTGCGAATAACTTTCATAATATTTTTAAATAATTAATCATGTCACCTTATTTCAGAAACCCCCTAAGTCCACTTTTTCACTTTTTAAGATAATCAATAAAAACCGTGTCATGGATTTAAAACAATTTTTTAAAACTCCCAAAAATTACCAAAAATACTTGACTACTTACTCTTTCAGATATTAGTGTAATTTTAGATAAACAACTTACTAAGGAAGCGGGGAAAAATATTTTTGAATTTGCACATGCAAAATTTTATTTTTGGCCTTTGGGGGGGGGGGGGGTTGAAATAAACGATTCAATTGACGTTATAATATACCACATTACTATGACGTGTATGATAAAATTATTCGTAAACTTAAAAAAAAACCCGTAGAGAATGAACGGATAAACCTTTACTAGAGATTTAAGCAGCAATATATACATATATGTATATTTTAATCAGATTTTCGAAATGGCTATTTTAAATTTTTTCTAAAACTGTAGAAGAAAATTTCTATTTTAAGAATTCGGGTTCTAAAAAAAAAAAAAAAAAAAACAATTATACTTTATTGCTGAAGCAGAATACTGTAATAATAATTTAAAAAAAAAATAAATGAAAAATTATTAATAGAACAAAATATGTTATCGCATTTGTCAAAATCGTTCTGGAACACCCTGTATAGTAATACGCATCTGCTTACATCACATTTTTGCGGATTCTTTTCGACGACGAACAACGCGATATTTATGACAAAGTTACGCGCCAGCCGCTTGATCGGAATTGCACAGTTTTAGAAGAAGATATTACATGTGTTGGTGGTACACAATTGCGGATACTCGTTTTCGACCCAAACTTTTTTTTAGAAAAAGAAGAAGATTTATTTTTATTGTTTGTTTAACACAAAATGATACAATGTATTAAAGAAAATAACAAAAATTAAAATTAACTACACATTTCAGCTAGATTTGTGGTAGTGTAGGAAGTCGCAGTGCACAAAATATACAAATTAAATTAAACTATACATAATTAAATAAGTTATTACAATAATAAATAACATAAAAAAAAAAAAAAAAAAAATGAAAAGAAAAAATATGGGAAAACATTTTTACGTTAAATTTTGTTCTGTCAAATGACAAACATAATCACTGAATTTGATTTCACTAAATAAACCGTCATTGATACATTTCTTGATATTAGAGAATTGTCAATACAAATATTTCTTTTCTCGTCTATTGGCAAACTGCTAAAATTAACAAGTCCCGTTTATAGTTGATGAATTATTGTCCAAAACTCGTTTTTGGGTATATGCCTTTAATATTAAAATGTAATTTTTTTTCCTCGCGATAGGTTTATCGTTTAGTTTAATGAAGAAAAAAACCTTTTATACAAAAAAATAATAAACATTATTGCAACTTTTTTGCATTGAAATTCAAGTGGAAATATATTAAATTATTTAAAGTTCGAAAAATCGGGCCTAACGAGATTGTCCTTCTTTAAACATAATATAACGGATTATAATATTTTGTTGTATCCTTAATAGGTTTAGGATATTTTTAAGAGGCACCACCTCAAATTTAGAATAAACCATAATATGTGCTTAAAGTTAACGATTAAATACTCGGAAACTATCTTTTTGTGATCCAAACTTTATGAAAATTTAAATATAGACAATAATATTATGTGAAATATTTTGGTACAACAAAATTTTGAAAATATGAGAAAAGAATTTTGGATATTTTTTTCAAACACATTTTTTTCTCATTAGATTATTTTTTCTTTTTCTGTATTTTGTAACCTAATGAAATTTCATCAAGGTGGATATTAATATGTGTATATCTGGGTGTATTTGATTGGTGTATCCGAGGTTCGTTGACCGTATAATTAAATTTAATTAAATACCTCATTAAAAATACGGTCCCATATCTATGTCCACACACGCCTGTACTTCTGGTCAGACTATTTTATCTACGGCAGCATAAAGGTCGAACATATAAAATATAGATTATAATATTCATTAGGCCGATTGTTTTATTTTATAATAATTATTGTTAATATACTTCGTTGTTCAATACTTTGTCATTCGCTCGCGTGTCGTGCCGTTCGGACATAATAATATAACTATTGTTAAATTCTTCTCGTTGTTGTTTGTGAAATAAAAAATATGTAAATCTCTAACCAATTTGGTCCTGGCCGCCGAGCCGGGGACATGTGTACTGAATTCGAACCGTGCCTCAACATCTCAACAACAATAAATCGGGTCAACTGATGGAAGGAAGTCTCGTGAAAACGGTCATAGTCAATAGTATAAATATGTCGATTCACATCTAAATATCTCATATATCAATCTCATATATATCAATCTAAATGTTATCCCTGTCCCTCTAAATAATTTTCTTATTTGTATAAATATTTTTATCCCTCCTGCAAACCCACCAATCATGCACATATACCATATACGTATATGCAAATAAATAATACAATATACAACAACAAAATATTTTAAATTTTATTTTTTATTACTTTGGTCACCTTTTTCTCGTACGTGAGGAAGAATTATATATGTAAATAAATAAATAAAAATCCATGGTAGCTCCGGTCTTTGGATCTCGGCACATGGTGGGACTGGGACGTACACCCGACCCATAAGATTGTTAAAATTTTAAAACAAATCTTACAATTTATTAGATAAAAAAAGTAAAGTAAAGTAAAGCAAAGACAAGAAAGCTGGAAATACTTCGTGCCATGGGTATTCTTCGCTCCTCGGATCAGATACTCTTGGTGGGTGTGTTGAAGATGACTACTATTGAAGAAATGGTTTTTCGTTTCTTTAAAATTCTACTCACCTACGCAAGAGTATCTGATATCCGACGAGTGAAGAATACCCGTGGTGCCGAGGATGTCCGACTTTCTCGCCTATACTCTACTCATCTTTGCTTTACTTTACTTAAATTTTTTACAACTGGTGAATATTAGAAGTCGCAGGTTTTTTCCGCACAAACGGTCCTACAGCCAAGACAATACGCGGTTTTATTGTCGTCTCAGTAGAACATCCACCCCCTACCCAAAAAACGGGCTCGCGTTTTCAATTTAAACCGCGGCGCGGTGAATACATTTAAACGATTTGTTTTTACGATCGCGTTTATATTTTATACCGCACCTTCTGGACGCGAAGACGCGATATTGCATCATACACGACGACTGCGTGTTGTAGGTACAATACCGCCGCAACGTCTCCCCCCCCCTACCCTCAACATCACGTCGTGGAAATCGGCTACGTCCGGATTTCGTCTATTTATTTAAGTCTCTCATCTACATCGGGGCGGGAATGTATATACTTATCGTCGTGTAACAGTTGTGTGTACACTGTTTAAAGTGCGCCAACCCCCGCGCGTTATTGTGTTAAACGAAAAGTTTATTGTTTTGGGAACACACACACACACACACGCAGACGCAGATGCGAATTCGTGTCCGTCATTATGCGCATACGACGACGTCGACGTGGCCAAGTCCAATAATAATGGTATGATGCAGTCGTGTCGCGTGGTTTCTTCTTGTAGTCAAACTTTTTGCCGCCGCCGTAGCGAAAACCAAAAACCCAGACGGCGGCGGCGGGACGTTAACCAGACGTGTTGCATTATAATGGGGCGCGCACACATCTCCAACGTAGCCGCCGCCGTACATAGTATTTGCACACACACACACACATTACACCACAAGAGAGTTTTTACTAGTTTTTTTACGTTCGTATTATACGCGTATGTTTTTAGTGTATTATATTATTATAGTGCACGTTATACGGCGCGATTTTAGTGTTCGCGCGCGTTTTATACCAGGATATTCAATGAATTCGGTGGGAATACGGGGTAGGGGGGGAGTGGGAATAATGTCTTTTGTTTTTACGGTCACGTCCCAGTACGGCTATGGGGGTAAACGGACGTTTTGGCGAAACCATGTTTCGGGGGGTGAAATGTCATGACGGGGAAATTAAAATAAAGTGTTGGTTTTTTTTTGTCTTCTTACGTTGTTTTTATTGGAGTAAATTAACGAGTCTGATTCATATTGATGAACATTTTTAAATCGGTTTGAAATTGGTTTAAAATATTAAAGAAATGACAATTTACTTTTCTCGAGTATATTGATTTTGAGCGGTAAAACTATTGAGAATTTCGAAAAATTACCTCTCTACAGTACAGACCCGTAGCTACGGGGGGGGGACAAAGGGAGCGTTGCCCTACCTAAATCCAATCTTTGTCCCCTCTAAGAATATTAAAAATATTAGAAAGGCTTTTAGGTAGATATGTCTTTTCAGCGGTCCTCAAGTCTTTTTGAGACCGTGACCCCCTATTTTCATCATTTAATTATCTAAATAAACTCTAATTTAAGTTTTATTTCTAATACTTTTCAAAATAAATGTACTATTGTAAATTCCTTTGTAAATTCTCAAAAATATATTCTATTATACATGGATATTTGATGGAAAATTACAGATGTGTTCATTAAATGAGATATCAATGCAAATAAATTAAAATTTGCATTAATATTGTTTTTATATATAATACTCCCCCTAAAATTGGTTAGCCCCACCTGAAAATTTGGTCTGGCTACGGGCCTGCTACAGTATCATTTAGAGCCACGAATTATAATTCGAAAATTTGTCAGTCTATAAAACTTTTGGATGAGTATACTATACGAAAAAGTTTTCGCGAAAAAAAAAAATAATAATAATGAAAGTAAAAAAGTAAACACCGTTGTAAAAACACTAGCTTCTTCTCACCGCTCAGAACCTAAAATAATAAAGACGTATACAGTTGGCTGTATGGTACTTCTACTACGTAGTATGTTTATCACTGCGGCTGGATATTTTTAAATTCTTTTACGAAAACAAAATAAAAATGTATTATACATTTCTTTGGCACGTCTTTTTGCCAAAATTTTCTTTTCGCCGAGATGTCCTAGAACCAAGTCCCAGGTTCTAGACGGGATAGAGTGATATTTGTTTACACATTAAATAAAAAATTGCATCTTAATTAATTTATTAACAAATTGTATAATATAACATATTTACAATACATTTTTACACAAAGAAATTAATTACATTAAAAAAAAAAGAAAAAAATTGTGGTCTTAAGCCACCCCCATCCCAATCCCCCACCTATTTACGTCTTTGGTTTAAGGTGTTAAATTACGTCTGCTTCAAAAAAAAAAAATAATAAATAAATAAAAAAAGTTCGGGGATATATGCAATTTTTATTTCTGTTCCCAGAGCTGGATGATACCATTAATATTAAATCAAAATTAATAGCTCGGCAAGTACAAGCAAACCAATTTGTTATCGTTACAAAACGCGAGAACTTCTTTTATAAGTACCTACGTCATTTCAAATATAAGTTTGGTAATTTTTTCTCTATACTGTTTTAAAGTTCGCTAATATTGAGTTTGCTTTGAAGACAAAAAAAGAGTAAAAATAAATTATGATAATTGTAAAACTTACACTTTCAATATCCATACTCGCGTAAATAATAATTATTTATTTCAGCCTTGCGTTTTCAAATATCAGTAAAACTTAATGGAACATGGCGCGTAATTTGTGTTTAATACGTCGACAAGAGTCTTTTTTTGTCGTGACAGTAACAGATAATGAGTGATATTTGTATAAATTAATTAATTTTATTTGATATATACGGGCTGGAGGCCCATTTAATTATACAATACAGTTAATTAGTGATAATAATATGATTTTAACATATTATTATATAAATACCTATGAGAAGAAATTTATTTATTCAAAAGAATCGTTTTATTGAAGAAATGATTTATCGTTTCTTCAAAAATTAAGTACTCCCGTCAAGAGAATCCCACCCGTCGTGCGAAGTATGTCTGGCTTTTTTTACATTAATTGTTATCAGTTTATTCGTAATGAATCGTTTGTGATTTATATTTTATATTTTGTTAACTATTCAAATTATTCATAACGTAAGAGGGATTTTCAACAATATGTTTCGGTCCTAAAGTCGCAGCTTAAATATACGTGTAAGAAATTACACGTTTTTTTTTAAGAAATTTCGAACGACACTGCCGTTTTAAATAATTAAAGAATTTTAAAGGTATAAACTACCTGACGATTCAATGAATTCCCAGGGATTAAATCGGCGAATACCGATTCAAGAGGGTACTGTTAGAGAGGAATGAAAAATATTTTTATAATTAAGAAAGGTAATTTAAAAATTTATATACGTTGAGGAGCAGATGTATACAGTGAGAAAATATTCCATCGAAATGTTCAATGGATGGAAGAAAAGATTTAATCTCTTTATTCCTAGAATCGAAGGGAAACAACAAAATTAATTTTTAAAAATATTCCAGTAACGTTTTTTATGATTTTATTTTATTATAACCAAAAATTAACAAACGTGATTGTAATTATTATTTAAACGTAATGAGAAAATAAAAGAATTAAATTACTAAAAAAATGATTGGCAATTGACATTAATTCAATAAGAGTCAAAATAAAGTATTAATCAATTTTTTCAAAGTCACAAGAAAAATAAATGTCAACAAGGTTTATTTTTATTAAACATTTTACGCAAATTAAATAAAAAATTTTTAGAATTCAGTTAAAACGATTTGTTCTCTCTCTCTCTCTCTCTGTTACAATAATATGTGATTGTCTTTTAGATTCTGAGTAAAGCGAAAAAGCGAGCTTTAAAAAATAAAACAAAAAGTATTTTCAAAATTTTATATTTTCTCACAAAAGTGGACAATTTTTGTTGAAAATATTATCTAATCAATACCAATCTGTTGATCATAAGGGATGAAATATAACGTCATCACTTAAATATAATATTCTTTGTTTAGTATATCATCAGATGTGATGGATGTTAAACAAAAGCTGGACATACTTTGCACGTCGGGTGGGATTCTCTTGACGGGTATATTGAATTTTAAAGAAACTATAAATCATTTCTTCAATAAGACGATTCTGAACGAGAGAAGTTAATAATAATATAAAGAACAAATGAGAAAAAAAAAATGTTAGAAAAATGTCCAATATTTTCTTTCACATTTTCAAAATTTTCTTGAGCCTAAATATTTCTTATATTATTTTCTATCTATGTTTACATTTTCATATAGTTCGGATCGAAAAATGATGGTTTCCGAGTCGTTTTTGTCAAATGTTGGGTAGTTTTTTCCAAAAAAAATTGAAGAATTGAGAAATTCAAAAAATAACCTCTTTAAAGTACCATCTAGAGGCAAATCCGGTTTCAAAAAATTGCTGATTGAAACTTTTGGACAAGTATTTCCATACGAAAAGTTGTGCACAGAAAA
>JAIPRM010010384.1:0-13823 GCA_025469315.1 Stegophylla sp. TES_Ste_2020
AACTGCATATTTTGCCGTTTTTCGTTAATTTTTCGACAGTTTTTCACCGCGCTTGGAAAAAGTATTGAGAAATTGGAAAAATGACCTCTCTAAAGTACCATCTGGGTGTGATTCCGGTTCTATAGAGTTACTGATCGAAACTTTCGCACAAGTATTTCTATACGAAAAAATGTTCACAGAAAGAGAGAAAAAAAAAATAAACATCATTGTAAAATCATAAGCTTCTTCACTTCGTTCAGAATCTAAAAAATATCGATTCGCCACAGAGATATTTGGAAGATAATAGGTCTTACGAAACATACTGTATACGTCCGTCGTTATGTGATATTATATACAAGCTCGTTCGCACCACATACTATCTACCTGATGTGAGATGTGACGTGTAAAATAACGACGTTACTGACGCTCATCAAGAATTTAGAATATATTTGTGTGTGTTGTGCCTAATGGAAAACGCGTGTTAAGTCGTACACAACACGACTAGATACACGCATTTATATATTATAATATACGTATAGACATTCAACGACATAATTTACGATACGGGGTTATAGCTCAGATAATATTGTTATTATATTATTATTATTATTATGAGGTACGCGTGTCTTTATACAGAACTCACGCTGTCTATTACGCGTTTTCCCGTGTAGGTAGGTACGTCTCAATTTGATGCGAGCATATTATAATATATTATACAATATACGTCAAGTATATTCCGTGTAACGGAATCGACGATTTATTTAGATAATATATAATGATTATGTTTACAATTTGGTGACCAGTTTTAAGATATCAATTGGATAGGGATTGTTGTGCCACAAAAACATTTCAAAAAATTCGTAAGTGACTCGAAAAATTCATAAAGTGTATTATAAAAATGAATATAAATTATCAGAGCTTAAAAAATTAAATAATATATTACATGTATATTTTTGTTTTTGTTTTCTAATACTATTTCAATATAAGTGTTTTTTTAAAAAATATTAACAATAGTATTAGTATAATATACATTAAAAAAAAAAATAAAAATGTGTTACAGATATGTAGTTAAGTCTCTTCGACTCATTAACATTTCAATTACTGTCCTATTATACAATACTAATACGATATACAATACGATTACCTTGAGTACGTAATTACGATTACCTACTATAAAATGTGTTATATTTATATAAAAAATCATGTTGGTGTGTAAAAATCTTTAAATGAAATTTCAAATTCATATTTTGTATTCATAAACTTCAAAAGTGCCCCAAAAAGGCAAAAATTAAGAATTGTTAAAAAGTTCAAATACATTTTTTTATTCTTATTCATAAGTACATGTATTACCGTACAAGCTCACACAGCAAACTAGGGAAAAAATTTAAAGTGCATTGAAATTCCGGCCTTAGTTATCTTAGTTACTTAGGCGTAGCTAAGGAGGTAATGGAGGGACTTAGCCCCCCCCTCACATACAATTTGTTTTAAATTAAAATTCATTTATTGCCTACTGCAGTGGAAACTAACTAAATAACTACAAAAATTATTTAGTATCCACCCATTTTTAATTTTTTTGAATAATAAACATATCAAAATGTAATTTGTTAGTAGGTACTATAAATATACGTAAGTACGTACTTGATAACATCATTAATTATCTAGTAATATAACCTCATTTATAATTTTGTATATATTTTACAGCAAATAAATTTAAGTACCTTATTATGAGAACAATGGTAATAATATTGTTAAAAATAATTAAAAAATTATCAGCAATTAACAATAGGTAATTCCAATGCAATGGCGTATTTAACTAGAGCTTCTAATGCATAAGGTAAAATAATCCAACCTTTAGTTTTAAAAGTTTGAGGGAAATGGACATGAAACATGAGGGACATGTATCCGCCCAAAAAATGTATCTTTATTTACCCTTGTTAATAGATAATAAATTAGTATAACCGTGATACAATATTATTACAATAGGTACTAAATATTATTTTCATGGCCACTTTTTATCTAACATTTTTTTTCCGGTTTAAATTATATCAACCAGGCAATAACAAAGTATTAAATGATATAAACAAAGCAATAATAACATTTTAAATGTTTAATTATTAACTATTTAATTGTTATGGTAACACTCGTTATGTCAAATCTCAAGGGGAAAGGAAATAGTTCAAGATACCAATATTTGCGAGATATCGAGTTTTATTCAAAATTAGTAAAATTCATTTGTAACTTAATAAATAATAATAAAAAGCCGGTCATATTTTGCACGACAGGTATTCTTCGCACCTCGGGTGTGAAGCTCTTGATGGGTGTAAGAATTTAAAAAAAACGATAAATTATTTCTTCGATAAAACGATTTTGAGCGAAAGCTACAATTACTATAATAGTATAATATAATAATAATAATTGACGATAAGGATAATATATTTAACAAAATGTTATTTAATAATGTTGGGTATTCGATATTTGTGTACGTACGTGCTTATGTGCACACATGTGCGCATGTGTGTATGAGGTAATAATATACGTCTTAATAAAAATGAAAAATGCAATAAAAATGTATTTTTATAAATCAATAAATGGTCAACCTCTCAGTAATTATAGTAATTTGCATTTTGATATTTTTATGGGAATCACTGGGTTTTGAGCTATTTGTAGAATTAACTGTTTTTCCAATGATAGGTACATCGAATAAAATTCACTACATTTTTTCAAATGTCCAGTTATAGTCCATTATTATTAATTAGTACCAAAGTAATCCATGTTTATTTTTATTTATAGTATTTAATATTTATAATATTTTTTCCGTATTTATTTTTCAATAAAAACCTAGTAAATTTATATATATATATATATTTCCTTGAAAAATTTGTTTGCACCAAAATATTCGTATTGTAATATTCTTCATCTATGTATCAAGTTTCATAAAGATCGGTTGAACCAATTATTATTTATATGCGTTTGAGTGTGTAATTTTATGTAAAATTATTAATGAATTCTGTCAAAATACCAACATTCAAAGGTTATAAAAAAAAAGTTGACTTACGATTTTCGAGATTTTTTTAGGACCGTTAGTTTTCTATATGAGTATGTTTGTGTTGAATTTTCAGCTTTTAGTATCCATACATTAAAATTTTATAAATTAAAAACTAATAAAAAACGAGAAATTTCCAAAATTTTCAAATTGCTGTACTTATCTTAAAATTGATCAAATGTTTTTGAAAATTTTATGAGGTATGCACGTGACTATTTTTAGTAGTAGGTAGAAGTTTCAACTTTCTAGCTTCATTATTTTGGAAGTTATGTAAAAAAAATAAAAATCGAATTTATGAAAATTCGGGTTATGCAGTTTTTTATCGTTTTTTGTCAATTTTCAGGTATTCTAGGCATGCGCTTACAATAGTATTAACAATTTGGAAAAATGACTTTCCAAAAGTACCAACTAGACAACATTTCTAATCTACAGAGTTACTGATTGAAACTTTTGGACCAGTATCTCTACCTAAAATCGTGAAAAAAAATTTAAAAAAAAACACACACACACAAATTAGTTATACCAATACATTCCTCACTATCGCTCAGAATCTAAAATTTATTCATGCACAGATGAATTATCAATAGTCATATAACGATGTATACATTTATTGCATTATCATTATTATTATTATTATTTGTAGATAAATATTAATGTTTGTTTTTTATCACTTTTATCTTCAATGGTTTTTTTTAAATTCAATAAAGCAGAAAAAACGTCGTCTTCCATGTAATATATTTTTACAGAAATATCACATTTATTAAGGACACCTTTTTCTGTTTTCAGCAAAAGAAATTAAACGTACTTGCCGCGTACTGTAAAAACATTTAAGTTACGTTAATTATTTTTCATTTCACTGCACTGTTTTAAACTTAAACTTCTATAACCATACTGAATGAATAGCAAAATTGTCTATTAATTTTCTATTTTAGTAGTATTATTTGTGTACTCAAAATAAGTAAATACGATAAATTTAATTTTAAGCTATTGGGTATAATGGTAATTTCCAGAGGATTTTAATTTAGTGCAAGATGACGAAAAGTTTGATATAATATTATTGTCATTCGTGATAATAATTATCTACTATATAAAAACTTAAAAACTATAAAGAATATTGCCGACGTCGAGGAGCTTGCAGATAAAATAATTATTGATTCTTATTATTAATATTTAGAATCAAATAGTTATTCTAAATAGTATTTTTTTTTTTTATTTCAAAACTTTTTTACAAGAAAACCTTTTATTTTTTTAAAATCCTTGTATTTTTCAATTTTTTTCATAACAATGGTAGTTTATGGTAAGTTTATCTTTCATATTTATGAAATTTCTTGATGAGTCTTATAGAGTCATAGGCTCGTGGTTCATTGTCTGTCATGTCACCTTATTGGTAGGCCACTACTCCTATGCTATATTTATATTATGGCTGTGGCATGCTACTTTTTTTTAAAATTTTTACAGTATTTATTAATATTCCTTAGAAAAAATGATAATTAACACCATTGTAAAAGCACTAATTTCTTCGCTAAATGTGAATTCAGAATCTGAAAATTGGATTTTGTAATTTTCGTTCGGGAATTATAATTTCCCCATGCAAAAATTTGTATATTGGCTGAGTCGATGCTAATTATGCTATACCATTAATATAGATATGATATAGTATAATATAATATAAATATATATATATATAGAATTATTTTATAATCTGTAAAGTTACAGTAATTATTTTACAATAAATAATCTATTTTGGGAAGGAATCCGCGGGTTTATGCGGTGGATTTATTTATAAATATTGCAGTAGGAATCGAGCACACTTTTTTGACAAAAGGAATGTTTGAAAAGAAATAGGGATTCTCTCGTTCAATGCGTATTTTACAGACACAAAATACCTACATAATAATTGGAGGCCAAAAAATATTATCTTAAAATATCCAAAATGAGTTGCCAATATTTTCTAAAAAAAATTTTTTAATATTCTTCCAAAAAATATGCTTTAACATCATGTTACTTTTATGAAAAGTGTAAATGTCTTAATAATATTTAAATAGTTATTTCGGCGCTGACTATAGATGATCGAATTTTAATTCTAGAACTAACGTGTTTTACTACTCTTCCAATTATTCATTTAATTTTTTTAGATACATTAGAGATATTACTAAAGCTAATCTAACCTAACTGATGATTGAAAGTCACTCAATAGACCAGTGGTTCTTAAACTTGAACGAAACACTTAATATTTTTTAAGATTTTCGTGAAACATGATGATTTTTCACCGTTACTGAGTCTTATAATTGACCAATAATTGCAGGGTCAGGATGAACATTTTTGGGGTAACATGTTTTTTTGTTTAATTTAGCTCCCCTCCTAATAATATTAATCTTATGAAATTTATGAAAAATATGGGGACTTTGAATGGACTTAGGGGGCTAAGATCCCAAGTCCCTCAGATGTTCGTCTATGTGTCTTATACTATTGTGTTTAATAAATTGATAAAAATCAAAATGTTAAATCGATGACACTAAAAATGTTGTTCTTTTTATACATTTCTTTTCCAGTTAGTTTTAAAATTCGTAGGAGGAACACTTACCTCAAGTACACGGAATACCAGTGTTCCACAGAGCACCGGTTATGAACCACTGCAATAGACACAACTCAATAATTTACTGAAATATTTTCTTCATTTATATACCAAAAAGCACTAAATTATGTTGGTATTATTGCTTGAAAATTGTACACATTTCTAATGTATTTTTCCAATTCAAGCTCACGCGACTTGTCTACAGTCTGATATCATTATCATTGTTCCGTTTATAGTTGCATCAATAATTACTATACATTTACATCATTACATCTATACTTTTATATTTGCTCCAATGCAGCACAAAATATCGAACATCCTTAAAATTAATCTATGTATATTTTTTAAAATTATTCGAAATGTTCTTTTCGCCTGAAATATTCTCAAATATGCAAAAACAAAGTAAAATAAAAACAAATTTGCCATCAATTTTATTTATACGATTCACAATAATTTGTAAATGCTTCAAATCCTCGTCTGGCTGCACGGACTCGGGGGGGGGAGGGAATTACATAGGCGCAACTTGGACTGTTTTCACGTGGGGGCAAAAACATTTTTTTTTTTCAAATCTTTACAAATACATATTCATTGCCTTATTTGAATTTACATTGTCCATATTTTAATAAAATTTTCACTTCTCTATGAAATTATTTTATCACATTAATAATTAATCTTTTTCGTTAGACTCATTTTGAATAGAAATTTTCTGACATATGTAAATTGTAAGTTTTATACCTAACAATTATGATTAAATAATAATAACAATTATTATTATTAATATTTTTTAACTATAATAAATATTTATACTTTTATAAAAATGAAAAATAAATTTTATAGTAAACGACTTTTATCATACATAAAACCATTGCATCTCATTTTCTTATAAGACAAGGCCGAATTTACGAACGAGTTAACTGTTATTTAAAACACTCGAATTTTTTCAAAATCTTCTTTTTTTTTTTAACGAAAGCTCATTAGCATTTAAATCGGGAAAATTCAAATAAAGTAATATATTTGACTATATCCTACTCTCCAAGAACGAATGAATAAATCGGGGTGTTTTAGCATTTATGTTGACAATTTTTGGTTTTATGAACTCAAATTTACACCAAATATATACAGTTGTGGTCACCTCAAAAAAAATGAAATAAATTCTTGTATTTTTACGTTCAAGGACTATTAGTCCGTAATCGAAATACGCCCAAAAGCGAGATAGGAACTCCAAAGTGTAGCCCCATCTAGGCATACATTATTTCATTATTATTTTACAAGAATAACAATGTTAATTAGTAATGTTTATAACAATTAAGTAATAGTTTTTTATATTTATTTAATATTAATTACAGTTCCATTGAATATTTTAATGCTTATGTAAAGAAATATTTTATTTGAATTGTTTAAGTGATTTATATTTGTATTTATTTTTGTTTATTGTTAAGTTTTACCAAATATTAAATAATATTCTTTATTAATATTTTTTGAACACTATCAATATATTCATGTAATCTAGTTATTTTACCCGTAAATAAAATATAATAATAATATAAATCAGTAGGGGGGCAATTCCCCCACCAGTTGTTTACCGTGGGGGCACTTGCCCTCTCTCGCCCCCCCCAAGTTACACCTATGGGAAATTATGTAAAAGAATATTATTATTCTGACCTCTAATAATAATATAACACTGTATGTCCGTAGCCGGACGATACATAATATTATACATCACGTATTACACGTCACGCGCGCGCATTTCTTATGATAATAATATAATATACATAATGTGTAATAATATATCGCCTACCTATTAAATACAAGACAGGTGAAGAGGTAGATTATACGTACACACTCGATGACCGGTGCTCATAATATTATTATTATACAACGCGTGTGGACTGAACACGCTCGGCCGTGCGGTTTGTGCGCGTATATTATAATATATTATACGTTTTACTCCGGTCAATATACATATTTGTTGCACGTTGGCGTTTGCCTGCGCATAAAACACATCGCATGCCCAGCAGTTGAAACACGCGATGCATATTATCATTGTCGTTGTTGTTATTGCGGTTATTATTATATTTTTCGTTAACCCCACGGTGGTGTTATTGTTTTTTTTTTTCAACCGAATTTGTTTGTCGGAGGACACAGAAGTCTATAATCCAATATTTATATCTGTTGGAATTTATTTATATTTAGCGCGCATTATATTATCACGTCCGATTAAACGTAAAAACGGTACGCTTGATAATGTTTGGCGTCTATAAAATGTTAGAAAATAATAATGTTGAACATCATAATATTACGCTAAGTAATATGACTGAGTTAAATGTAAGAACAATCCTTTAACGAAAATACTTTCAAAACTAAGAATTATAAACGAAAGAACTGTCATAAAATATTAAATATTTTATATATATATATATATACTTTACTACCCATGGCATAAATTCTTAGAAATTGGCTCAATTAATAACTTTTTACTAACGTTTAAAATTAGAAATAACGGAGAAAAGATTTTTTTTTTCTTCGTCAATAGACTTCTGCCATGTTTTTATACTCGTAATAGAATTTTCTTAAAAGGTCGGCTCCAAGAATTATTCTTTACAAACGTTTTAGTTAGAATTACGGCTCAAATAACTGACAGTGCAAATTTTTCTTCGTTATTTATAAAAAAAAATATATTTATTTTTAATTGAATAAACGTAGCAGGTAAACAGGATTAATCATCTATTATAATTTATAGTTATGCATTATATTTACATTTTTGTTGAAATCAGTTGAGGTAATTTTAAATTATATGAGGTTTAAACTTCAAAACATGACAAAATCAACACACTCAATTTATAACTGATTAGTGATTACTATAAATTATTATTTGATGAAAATATTAACTGAAGCTCAGCACATAGATTCGTTTTATCGAAGAACTGAATTATTTTTATAAGTCACAAATTAAAAATAAGTCAGGCAATTTTAGTTATTAATATAGAAAAATAAAAATTAATTTTTTTTATTTCTTTAATAAAATATTAAAACTTGTGATATAAAAAGTAAAATATTTATTTTGCACGAATTTTCAAAGTTCGTTTTGAGTCACTTTAGGTTAAGTTAATTACGGAATAAACGCCAAAAACTGAATCAGAATTTACGTTCCACAATGGAACAATGTGAATATTGTCGTTCTTTATACTATAGTCTATACAATATTATTATGAAAGCAGGGTCATTAGTAATTTGTTCATTCAGATTTTTAGGAACCTTGTTTATTATTACATATATTAAGTATCTATTCAAAATACATGGAATATAATTACGATTTGAATTTTGAAAGCTAGATCCAATTTCTGGAGAGTAAAACTAAATATGGAGATGCTTGTAAAAAAATTTCAGATCTTATAAAGTTATAACTAAAAACCCAGATATACGTCACACACGGGTATTCTTCGCTCCTGGATGAGATGTAATATGTAATAAAACACACTCTTAGTGAGTGTGTTTTATTTTTTGAGGAAATGATAAATTATTTCTTTAATTATTCGATTTTGAGCAAAGGAAGTTAATAATATAAAGAAAAATAATAGTCATCATTTTCAACATACCCACCAAGAATATCTGACCCAAAGAGTAAAGAATACCTGTGGTGCGAAGTATGCCCGGCTTTCTTGACTATATTTTACTTTACTTTACTTTACTAAAAAAAAAAAATAAATTTCCTTTTTGTCAAATTTTGGGTAGTTTTTCCCAAAATTGTGAGAAAATAATTGAGAATTTCAAAAAAGGGCCTTTTTTAAGTATCATCTAGAGGCAAATGTGGTTCCAAAAAGTTGATGGTCGAAAAATATTTCTTTAAGGTTTTCTTAAACGTTTTGTGTACACTTAAAAATAAAATTTTAGAAAAATATTTTCAAAATTTTTTTGCTCTTAAATATTTCTCATATTGTTGTCTATTTATTTTTAAATTTTCATAAAGTTTGGACAAAAAAAATGTTACGGGTCTTTTTTGTCAAATTTTAGGCAGTTAAAAAAAAAACAAAAAAAAAATTGAGAATTTCGAAAAATGACTTCCCTAAAAGTACCATCCAGAGCAAATCCGGTTTCGAAAATACTTCGCTAAGAACTTAAAATTATAATTTTTATGAAAAAAATATATTTAATAATAAAACGTAAAAAAAATAATTTTAGCCATAATTCTAACGTCAAACGGTTATAAAAATAAGACATGAAATTAAACTTTACGAAGTTTGAAACATAGACAGAAAAATACGTAGTGAGTTTATTGGTGAAGATAAGGTTTCCCGTATAAATAATATCGAGTTTTATAGGGTTTTAACTAAAAATTGATTACACTCTAATGAAGAAAAAATAATATGCAATATAATATCTATAATCTATAATAATATGATAAATTACCAATTTAAAGTACCATCTGTGTATGACTTCTGATCTATGGAGGTATTGATCGAAACTTTCGACGAGTATTTTTATACGAAAAAGTATTTTCAGAAAGACAGAAAAAAAATAAACATGAATTTATGAAAGTATGAATTCTGCGTTTACTATAAAATATCACAACTCACAAGTCGTTCAAAATGAATTTCACTTTGTTAATAGTATCATACTACTATATTATATAGGTATTTGTCACATATATTTATTAATTATTAGAGCTTACTGATTTGTAAATAAATAAAAATTACTACAAAAACTTTATTTATTGTTACTTTATTTTATAATGATAATTATAAATGTACCAAATATTTTTTATATATGTTTGTTTGGTCCTCAATTTACATATATATATAATATAACTATTATACGAAAGTCACCATCTGGTTTTGTAAAATAATAAACGTCAATTTTCCCCTTTTTAAAAGCAGCATGTTTTTTTATTTATGTGATCATTATTTTTTAATTAAAAAATTATTATTATTAATGTAAAGCTGTGATTCAACTCCTATTATTTTTGCTCCCGACTCGCAAAAACTAATACAATTTCACAATATATTGAATCTTCTTTTCCATTCAACATAGTGAACACAGCTAGAATACAGATTTTTTTTTTTTAATATGAAGTAGTAAATTATTAATTGTCAATTACATTGATCGACAAAATAAGAGAAAAAGAATGTAAAGCCGACATTATGAAAATATAAATCTATTTTCAATATTGTTATCATATCTGATATAAGAATCTTAACAGCGAATTAATAAATAAATATTTTAACTGAATAAAATATAACAAATATCGGTACATGTCACGTAATATTCCTGTACAAAATATCCTACCGAGTATAGATTTTGAATTCATTGAAGATAACATTTTACCAGTGACAACTTGTGATATTGTTTTTAAATGAATATTTCATTTAACCTCAACACCAACATATTACTATGTTCTCTCCGTCAGTGTGACAAGTAATATTGTAATAAAGATGTTCTACACTTCCACGACTGTGACTATCTGGTTGAGTTTGAGGCAGGGACGCCCGGAGGGAGGGTCCAGGTGGTGCAAATGCACCACCTGAGATTTTTCCAAAAATTATTCATAACAGAAGACGTAGAAATATTTACCAAATTCTGAGAATCGCTTAAGAATCATATTAAATTGGCTTTCTGTAGTTGATTGAAATGAAAAATTATAAACTTTAATTGTTTATTATTTGGTTTCTTTCGTAGATAATGAAGGAATAACTACTGGAAACTCTACTGGAATAGTAAAACCTAGAAAGCCTAGATAGGCTCTCTATTAACACCTGTTTATTTTTGATTCGATATACATTATAAAATCAAATATTTATTTGATTATAATCACTTCCCCCCCATTGTCTATATTTGGATAAATAATTTTTGCACCTACTGAAATAATTTTCTACGGGCGTCCCTGGTTTGAGGCAAAGGGATATATTATTCATTTTAAAACGAAATATATATATATATATATATATTGTGTATAAGCTGAATTGCTGAATAATATTTTTATTTTTAATAAATGATAAATAGTTAAAAATAAGACACAGTCATATTTGGATAAAAGATGGAAATATTAAAAATACCACTCAGTCGAAGCAAAGTAAACGCGTTCGGAGAGTCACAATTTTGAAAGTGCAAAATACATTAGATGCTACATTACGAGTAAGAAAGAGAAAACCAATGCTAACGTAGCGGCACTTAGGTAGGTATTCGCTGCGCTGTTTTAATGCTATGCTTGATTAAGAATGTTAGATTTTTAACAAGTTCCAAAATATTTGCATCTTCTTAATTTTTATGTACATTTGAAAATTTATGATGATATAATTTGACCATAAAAAGTTAATTAAGTTTATCTGAAAAAATATAATTTTAACTGCATAGTTTTTTAGTTACCTAATTGACAAGAATTATTGGGGGTGATGGATTATTTGATTTTTGTAAATTATCAATCATGTTTTTAGACATGAAAATATTATTGTATATTGGTAAACGGCTACTGGTTCACGGTATGTCAATGTATCCTCATGGACCCGGTCGTCTGCCGTGCAGTTTTTGAAGAAACCAACGAAAACAATTTAATACAGACTCATCTACGGTTCAATAACGACGTCACGAAATATGAAACAATAATATAGTGACGGTTTTTACGCGTGTGTGTATTCACAATCCGGTAAATCAACAAAACGATGGCATTTATTCGAAACAGATTTGATTTTGATTGGCGTGTGATTTGAAGTGCTCGCAGTAATAACAATCCACTTTGGTAGGACTCGTAACAGGGGAAAAATAAGCTTATGTACATTAAACACTAATCAAAATGTCTGATAAACCACCCTAATTTGCACTAGTTAAGCCTTTGAGGATCTGACAAGTGATCGGGACTTATCGATAACACGCGCACACACAGACATTTATAAATGCATGTAAGTATTTTTCTGTAATTTCAGATTCATATATATATATATATATTTGTACTTCTAAGATGTACTTATATCGTCAACTGTTGGATATATTTCGATGTAAAGATTCTCATTTTAGATATTTTAAAGTACCGTGCTCCACATCGTGAAGAAAAAAAAGGCTACAGAAAAGCCGAACATACTACGCACCATGAGCATTCTTCGCTACTCGGGTGGGATACGCTTAGTGCGTGTGTTGAATTTTAAACAAACTATAAATCATTTCTTCAATAAAACCATTCATTGAGTAATTTTGAGTATTTTAATTTATATTTATGTATATTTTTTTGAGTTATTATACAGAACAATAATTTTAAGTTTTATGTTGAGTACTCATGTTTAACCATTAAATGACGGAACAATCCATGTCTAATTATTGGACTCCAATATCCAATTTATTATTCGTGATGATGGTCAATTTTGCTGTGTTTTGATATTAAGATATTAAATTAAATTAATATAATGATATTTTGTTTAAAAAATCGTTTCTTATTATTATATATTATTTACCAAACAATTATTAACGTAAATATAATATACTGTTAAATATATGCTTAAGAAGAGTTTCAATACATTTTTTTTTTTAATATTTCGAATATATATATAAATATGATCAAACCAGTTACACAAAAACTGATTTATTTTTATTATATATAAAGCATTTTAAATGTGTGGTGTAACTTGTCCTGAAAAGTGTGTTATATAAATAAATATAAAAAAAAGACACGCGAGTCGCAAAAGAAAAGTTATACTGTTAAGTCTCTGATATGTCCAAAATTATTAAGCAAAT
Organism: Stegophylla sp. TES_Ste_2020; assembly: GCA_025469315.1. NCBI lineage: Eukaryota > Metazoa > Arthropoda > Insecta > Hemiptera > Aphididae > Stegophylla > Stegophylla sp. TES_Ste_2020. Next base: position 13,314 of record JAIPRM010010384.1, read on the forward strand.
ATGAAATGACACTGTATAGCCATTGAGAGAATCATATTTTTGAAGAATATATAAAAAATAAAAATAAATTTGAATTGCAATTGGGGAAGTCATAATGTACGAAAATCTGTTTGACGGGTATTCTTGTTAAGTAATAAAAATATCAACAATTTGTTTGTTAAAGTTTAAACAACTAAATACTTTTTTTGTTTTTCAAAATATTGATTCATGCAGGTGTGTCTCACGATCAAGGTGATATGTGTATGTAAACGGGACTGTGTTTTGAAAAATATACATCAATAGACATCAATTATTACGTTAATCTGACAAAGAGATCAACGAGTGCGTAAAATACTAATAGTTTAAGTAGGTACATTTATAAGTACCTATGGGCGTAGGTAAGGGGGGGGGGTTTTGGGTGTTCAAACACCCCCCGAAATTAAAAATAAAAAAATTTTAAAATAAATATTGTGAATTAAATTTAATGTATATAATTTTTCGTTAAACATAATATAATGATAAGCTTTTTGT
>JAIPRM010010385.1:0-13821 GCA_025469315.1 Stegophylla sp. TES_Ste_2020
TCGCTCACGATAAAATGTTACTCGACGACGGTCTGTAATCGACTGTTCTAGAACTGATAAATCAAATTTAATATTACCGTTACGACCACGGTGATAAAGGCTTATCGAACTATCTAGGTACGCAACAACTTATTTATTTAAAAATATTAAGAAAAATATTTTTGTCCTGTATTTTATTTTCTTAAATATGGTTACCCTATAGTACACTGATAATGAGTCGATAAACCGATTTTAGTATGGCGTGACTGCGTGAGGTTTATTCGAGATCGGTCGGACCGCCTTTTGAAATTAAATTGTATTTTTTGATGTGAGTAAAATATGATTTTAAAGATTTGTTGACATTTTGTTTGATTTCCGGAAGCTGAAGAAAGAAATGAAAAAAAGTAACCCCGACAGGTGACTAGTACAATTCTCATTAAATTCGAATTCTATTTTTCAGAATCCTTGTCACTACTGCATACATATGTCCGAATCAAAACTGATATAAATGATTTATATATATTCAATAATATTTATATTCACACACACATACACATAATATATATATATATATATATATTATAAGAATGATTGTCACGGGAGGACTCTTTTTTTGTTTTAAAGAGTTTTAGCTGGGGTTCTCTTATGTATTCTTTGAATTCATATTTGCAAACGCAAATAGAGGTTACGATTTTTAAAAAAACTACTCCTTGTACCTAACCCCAATGTATCGCTGTCGCGGTTTACACCTACATAGGAATATTCAGTCTATATTATATTCACAGTGATTTATTAAACACATTCACCCCTTTTTAACCCCCGCATAACGTAGATTTTTTTTTTGTACACGGTTCAGCACGTATTTTAAATAAAATATTATTTGCGTGAAGATTTTTTTTTTTTTTTTTTATTATTTTTATACCCACGATATTTTATGTTTTTTTTTTTGTTTTTCTTAAACAGTTAACCACGATTAACTTAAAACTCTCAAACGGAATATTTGGGTTATGTTTAGTATTTAAATTTGTCTTTTCCGACCTATTGTTTAAGTAATGTAAAAAGTTAAAATTTAGAATAGCGAAGTCAACCATCGCTCTCACACTCACTCTTTGCCACCAAGTTATTATTACAGATTTTTAATGTTAATATGTCTTAAACAATTGGTCAAATAATAAAAACGTACTTTTAATATTTATTATTTATTTTAATAATATTTATTTTCAAAAATAAATATTATTATTCATAATATTTTGTAATTTTGTATTGATTGCCATTTAAGAGAAAATTATATTTTGATTTAACGAAATAAAAAGGCTTGTTACTAATTTTATTCCACAAAAATAATTGTATTTTGTGTTACAAAAAAAAAAAATGATAATTATTGTAAAATCCTTATCGTGTTGTGATCCTTTTAGAAAAACGAAATTCGATTAGCTTTATTAACACGAGGAAAATAACGTGATTAGTTAATCTTCGTGGGACATCCTACTGGTAGAATAATATCGTTACAGTCAGAGAGAACGAGTGCAACAATTTAATGGATTTTCCACAGCCGGCCGGTCGTTGTGGATTATATTGTTTTGAATGTAAAACGGTCCGAACAATATTATAGAGAGTTCACGATTTCCCGTACTTACAAATACGATCCTCACAAGGGTTACGACGGTACAGTGCGCGGCCGATATTGGCTTGAAACGTTTCGGATTCGGACGATAAATTTCCGGTTCATATATTATTATTATTATTATTGTTATTATTATTATCTTCTTCAAAACGACGCGTACCGTCTGGTGTTTCAAAAAACGGCGTCCGTGATGCTTACTGAACAACAACGATAATAATAATAATAATAATAATAATATTGTAATAATTCCGATGTACACGACGACCGACGTTTACGATACGGGCCGAGATCCTTTTCCAGTTTCCACCGAAAAGGGCACCTTTTCCATTTCCGCTGTTTCCACTTTTCGCCAAATCTTAAATCGGGTCCGTTCCCATTTCAGCCGAAATCATACCTTTCCATTTTCCGCCCAATGAATAAACGTCGGATAATGAATTCGAATAATATCGAATTTCATTATTATTGATAATAATAATATGAAATCAAAAGCCTTGAATTATATATATATATATCATGTGACTTTAATACATCAAAAATTATTTTCTATTTTTGGAGATAAAAACCGGGAGTTGAATTTATTATTTATAAGAATAAGTTGAATCGATTAAACGTATTATATTTTTGAAGTCGTGTATAAGTTAGTGCTCGAATAAGAATTCAATATTATGCCTACGGATCATTGCATCTAATTCATAAATAATGGTGTGTTAACTAGGTAGTAATAATTATAATAGTTGATAATGATTCATCACGAAAGTAAATATTACAAATGTCATCATCATTTTATTTTTCATTTACTATTTGATTTTTTGTAATAGGTACTTTGTGACAAAATTAGTGTTTTAATAATATTATGAACTTACATAATTTTAGATTCTGAACGAAATGAAGGAGTTAGTGTTTTTATATTGATGTTTATTTATTTTTTTCTGTGAACACTTTTTTGTATAGATCTACTTGTTCAAAAGTTTCGATCAACAACTTTTTGAAATTGGATTTGCCTCTAATTGGTACTTTAGAGAGGTCATTTTTTGAATTTCTCAATTTTCATTCTTTTTTGTTTTTGTACTACCCAAAATTTGACAAAAAGACTCGGAAACCATCATATTTTGATGCAAACTTTATGAAAATTTAAACATAGACAGGCAATAATATGAGAAACGTTTTGGCGTGAGAAAATTTTGAAAATATGAAATAATAATTTTGGGCATTTTTCTAACACTTTTTCTTATAATTTTTTCTCCTTTTCATTATTTATGAATTAAAAAAAATAAATAAAGTAAAGTATAGACAAGAAAGCTGGACATATTTCGCACCACGGATATTCTTCACTCTTAGGGTCAGATAATCTTGGTGGATGTGTTAAAAATGACGACTATTATTGTTCTTTATATTACTAATTTCCTCCGTTCAGAATTGTCTTGCTGAAGAAATGATTTATCGTTTCCTTAAAATTCTACACACCCACCAAGAGTGAGATGACCCGAAGAATGAAGAATATCCGTGGTGCGAAGTATGTTCAGCTTTCTTGTGTATACTTTACTTTTTATTCATGTTAACCATGTTAACCATATGTTCACTTGTGTATAATTCGAATTAAAAGTGAACGTAAATCTATGCTCATGATTATTATTATGTACCTATACTTTTGTACGTATTCCTTATGTAGGCAGTAGGAAACGTATTAATTTATGAATTTGTAAAAGTGGCGCTAGCAAAGTGGAAAGGAGTAGTAGCCTCCCACGTTATGACGAAATTAATTAATTTCCAGAACGCTACTCAACACGAGAACTCCTCAACTAATAATATTTTCTCACTTCGCACACTGAAAAAAATCACAAGAAAAAAAAAAAAATAAAGAAAATGCAAACTTGATTATTTGTTACTATTGTAACTATTCGTATGCTATTCTAAGTTATTTTAATACGACGGAAAATTTAATCGACCGAGATTTGGCAAGTAAACGAATAGGCAGAAAAGGGCAACGCACATTTTGACACTTTATGCAGATCGTATTTGTCAGCGATGTGCCACTCGTATTGCCACTGTATTTGACTTCAAAAGTAATTTTTTTAGCAAAACGATTAAATGAAGGTATACAATATGCGGCTTACATTATTTCAATTAAAAAGACATTTGTTTATATGGAAAATATTAATATAACGTATTGGGAAATACGGTACTACTTATGTTATGGCTATAAAATAAAATAAATACAATTAAAAAAAAAAAAAACAACGTTCTCATTTGGTTTTAAATACTCTTTTGACGACCCCACCCACACGCCAAACGTCGCGACCCCAGATTACGTACCACTGGTACAGGTACGTCATGAGGTATGCGTATTATTATAATGTAAGTCTCGCGGTGGTAAACGCGCGCGCACTGTAATAATAAATAATGTGTATGAATATTGAAGCCACTACATAAATACGGGTTTCGATTAATAATAATCGTTTCGCCTTTCGATAATACGAACGTTTAATAAATAATTATTAATGTACGTCGGGATATTATATTATTATTATTATTATTATTATTATTATTTAGCGTTTATAGCCAGTACGCATGCGACCAGCAACGTTGCATTTTTATTGTTTTTCTGTTATATCCGTAGACACTCGAAACGCTGTGGGTTTTCTTTGGATTATTGTTCATTCCGTCGCGGGGGTGCACACACTCACTACGAAACAATGCTGCGATGTAATACGTATATAATTGATGGCACTGTGGGGTTAAGTTTATTATCCTCTTTGAACGACGTCATCGGAAAGTATTTAGCGTTTTCGAAAATAATCGCGTTGTAACCGTTCGCCGTTCTGAACCGTACAAACGTATAATATATTATTATGGGCGGTGAACGTTTGAGCAAACTGACCCGTTAGGGTCCAACACGTTAGGGTACAAATAGACACATAGAATAAAATGTATTTGAGTACATGACTTTAATTTTACTTAAAAATCAGGAATCGTTTGGATTAATACAATTATAATATAAAAGATGTTTGGATGCGATGAAATTAACGATAACATAGTTCTTTACCTAGACGGCTGATCACGTACTAATATTGACTACAATCTTTAATGCAATTACACAAACAATCTATTAAATTATTATTTTATTATTGTAGTATTATTCCTTTATTCACTCGGTTTGATTTGATTTTCTAAACTTCATAGAACTGACGGAATGAATACTGTTTAAGTTTGAAACTCATTGTGGTAAAAAATGAATTGATAATTTTACATTTTCTAAACTAAGACTAAATAATAATGAATTAAACATTTTTCGTTGTACTTATCGTATTTATAACAGCAAAACTATCTAATGAATAAAAATTCATGATTTCAATTAATGGAAAGTACAATCATAGAACTATTCAAGGAGAAATCTAAACGTGTGTGTACTAAACCACTGTTTTCATTTTTAATATTGAAATTATAGTATTTTTTAATATTTTTAATTTCCATACGTATGTGTATACAGGGTGTCTCAAAAGGATTAACCCATCACCATATCGGTCTGTCTGTCTGTCTGTCTGTCTCTCTATCTCTCTCTCTCTATCTCTCTCTCTCTCTCTCTCTCCTCTCGGTGATGGAGATTTAATATAGTTTGTTTTTAAGAATGAAGAAACTTGGGCTCACATAATTCTCTTTCTTTTCTTTAAATCGAAATCGTCTAAAAGCTTCAACAAATTACGTATTTTCTCTGATACGCCTTCAAACTCAACAACACTAAACTACTGAATAAAAACAAAAAAACATATAGTGGAAGTAGTAAGACCGTTTATCGTTTATTATTATATATAATAGCTATATTTTGGTATGGTTTTTAAGTTATACGTTAATAAAATTATAGTTTATATGAAGCCTTAAAAGTCCTTAGAGATTACACTCTGAGCAAAAGAAGCTTAACCTTATTTTAAACATCTTTATTAGATGTAAAATAGATGTTACCATAAAGTTAGTGCACTAAAAGGAACAGACCCATTACGTGCGTATCAAAAATGCTTTATTTGTTTTTCTCATAAAAGTTAAGCCATATGATGATTAAATATTTATGGAATAAATTCCGAACAAAGAAATTATAACACTATTGAAGTATTAAAATATTTTATTTATGTATATATTTATACCTTATTTATAATTTTGTCTGCGTTTACTTACACACTGCAATGCATTTATTTTACTGCCTAATAATAATAATAAAATAAAGTGAACACGGTTACCGTATGCTTGGTAGTCGATAATGTAGAGTATATTTGCCACAGACCAACCTGTCTTGTCATTGTTTAATATTATTATAATATGATATACGTTTATATACCTCTTAACGTTCTACCTACGACAATGTAACGACTTATAAATTATTTTAATTGCTTATTGAATATATATATATATGAAAAATCATTTGGTAGAATATTTCTTTGGGGAAGCGGTGCCTTCCAGCTGACATTGCAACCTTATGTAAATTAACACGATTACGTTAGTGTAATAACATAATACTCGTATCTAATCCGATGGTAATGATGGCCAAAGTCTATAGCACAAATTTATTGCACTTAATTAACATTTGATAAGAATGAAAAGAAGTGTCGTAATTTGTAGGGTACTACGGAGTTGAGTTAAACCACGTTACTTTTACTAGGTACATATTAGTATTTAGTAAGCAAACAAAAAAATAAAAAAAAAATAGGTCATCTGAGGTTTTTAAAAGGGTCAATTTCTCTATGGAAATTCTTGGTTATAGCTTGGTTATATTCTTGGTTATAACCCTGTCGAATATGCCTACGACTATATTAGCATTTCTAAAAGTGTCGTACGCTTACCCTCAGGGATATAAAAGATGATCTCAGAGGGTGCACGAAAGAAAAAAGGGCAATGGCAGAAAAATATAAAATTAATCATAATATTTAAAAAACAGTGAGTACCTTAAACAAATAAAAGAAAAAGGTCTAAATATTGGTAGGGGTGTAGTATTGGCACGTGAATGAAAAAAATCTGAGAAACGCTGGGCTATACAATCATAATCAATAACCATATCCGGAATGTGCATAAAATAGTCAATAATTGTTTATTACTGCTGGAATTGTGTTTAATACTTCTGAATAAAAACTGTCCTTACATAGTCATAATATTGAAAAACACTTCATTAAGTTTATATAAATATTTTCTATTGATAACAAAATAAAAAACTAATTAAATACAAAATAGTTATGATATTACGCATAGTATACACTTAGTAAATCAAATTCATAGATAGAGAAGAAATAATACTTTTACATTATTGATAGTCACTAGTTTGACGGTTATAAAACATGCTCGGATTTATTATTTTAGAAATATAACAAATTGAGCAGATTTTGTCTTCAAAGGCCTATACGATAACGTGTATTGACCGTATATATCATCATAATTATAGCTTATGGGTTCTAATAGTAAACCTAGCATTGGCGCAATCAGGATAAAGATTTGGGGGAGGGTTAACATGTTTATTTTTTTGATGTAGCCTCTCTTAAAATCATAAAGCGTATGAAATTTTCAAAAAAAAAATGGAGGGGGCTTTGAGTGTTTTCGGAGGGGTTAAGCCCCTCCATGCCCCTCTCTAATTGCACCTATGGGATTTGTACAGTATAATCGTAAACATTCGGACGTGCCAAAATCGGCATTTGGAATTGACCCTCCCCTATATTTAACATTATTACTATATTTGAAACGATATAAGTATAAATTATATAATAATAATACTTGAAATGAAGTATGATCTAGATAACTATAGTGATAATATTATGATAACAGCTTTTCCGGAGAAAACTAAGCGAGTACGTTCGTGCATTACTTATATCTTGAGTGATTTATGTAATTCATCCTATTTTAACTCCGTATAATGATACATTTAAATTTTTATACACAATGTAAAACACTTATAAATACACTAATTTAGGAAAAAAATTGTTTTAGTTCGTATTTTTTCCGTTTCAGATTCTTTTAGATTTTTCCTTTTTTTTTTTTGTAAACATTTTTTCGTATGGAAATACTACAAAAAGTGTCAACCAGCAACTCTTTGAATCACAATTCGCCTCTAGATGGTACTTTTGAGAAGTTATTTTTCCAAATTCTCAATAATTTCTTAAAAATTTAATAAAAATAACTCAAAAACTATCTTTTTAGGTTTTCTTAAACGTCAGCTACTACTTTTAACTTAATATTCCAAAAGGCTATGGTATTTTTGCAAATCATTTTCTTATTTAAATATTTCTTTTTAATCAATATAGTTTACATTATTATAATACATGCATACTGCACAGGCATTTGTAGTAATATTTATATAGCTGAACGAGGAAAAATAAGGGTACCCTGTAAATATTTAATACTTCCTTTACTCCGCTCCTTATAATTTTAGATGCTTACATATTTTATAATATATTGGTCCTATATTATAAATTTAAATAACAGAATATTTAATAAAAGAAATATTATCTTTTTCAGATATTAAATCAAAAATAGTGAATACCATTTAGACCACTGAAATACTTAAATAAAATAAGGAACATAAAACTCTAAAATTTAAATTAATCTTTTTTCCAAAACAATTTTGTTTTATTTTATAGTTTATCGATTATAAAGTAAAATTAGAAGTCCTATCATTTACAATACCGAATGATAATATCAAATTTAATAAAGAATGTTATGTCCTCGTTGCTATATGTTACAGTTACAGCTGTGTCGTTATGTGTAAAAAGATTATTTTTAAAAGTAAATTGCAGGTCAAAATTTGAATAGAAATATGATTATTGATATGAATGGAAAATAAATGGAAACTGTGCAATTTTCGTGTATGTACGAGAAAATCGATATTGTTCAATGATACACCGGAGCAACGATAATAATTTTTGGCAAACTTCAAACCCAAAAGATTATTATTATTACTATCGACTCTGCTATCTACTACACAGATTTCAAGACGAGTATAATCATTATTATTATTAGCGTTTTAGGATGATCGCTTATGTGTAATAATTATATCAAGGTTGGGATTTTATAGCATTTTCATATTCCTTATGAGATGCTTTAAAAAAAATAGCAGGGTAAGCTAAAAATCTGTTTTATGATACTGAGAGCTCAAATTAAATATTTAATTTTGCTTTTTTGCTATATTTTAGTTTTTACTACTTTTTTGGATTTTTTGAGACTTTTTTGCATTTTTACCTGTTTCGTAATCAAAATCGGTCATATTTTATGAATTTATATTTTAGTAAACGTGTTTTTAGATTTTTGTCGATTCAATTATCAAGTAAATTTTAAATGTATTGCTTAAGTAAATAAACCGATTACGCTGATGGGCTGATGCAACATACTTTTTTTAAAAAAATAGTGGTTTGTCTAAATTAAAAAATACCTTGGAGGGTGAAGAAAATTGAATTGCTCGATGAACTTCAACGTAAGAATATTATATATTTTAAATACGCATCAATTGTGTCAGTGGATGTTGAATGCTCATTTTCGACGTAAAAACCTTTTTCGGTAGACAACCGCCGTAAGTTCAAATTCGAAAATCTAACCAAACATTTAATAATTCAATGTAACACTCAAGGTGAACATTTTAAATTGCTTACTTATATTTTAAATATATTGAAGATAATAAATTAGGTAATTTTTTTTACAGACCTTCAGGGTTCTGATCAGAATGACTAAATGATTTTAGAACTTAAGCTAGTAACTACCTCTAATAATTAGTTAGTTATTAAAAAAATATTAACTAATAAATTTCCTTTATTTTTTTTTTTTTGCATATTTTTAGCGCATATTTAGCGATATTCAAGGTAATATTATTGCGCATATTTATGCAATTTCGAGGACTATAAAATCCCAACCCTGGTAATTATTATCAATGTTTATTTAGTATTATGATAAACAATGATAGTCTGCGTATCTACGCGTTTATATGTACTCACAATATTATGTGTGCTGCATAGGCGTTTATAATATAACTGAAATAGGATGCCGATTTCACCAGGCTTATTTATAATAACATAACGTTTCGACGCGTGAAAAAGGATATACCTGCACAAAAAGACAAAAATTATTTATTAGTATTCGGAATACGTCTCGAATTCACTCGTACTCTCGTACCCACTGTTGCCGTCGCGGGTATCGAATGATTTTTAAATATATATATATATATATATATTATTTTTTTCTTTTACCCGTTTACACGCAGTTGTTTTCATTATTACCGGCGACGCGTATCCGCACATCCATTTCGCATTGAATATTAACCGATTGTATATAATATAATACTGTATTATGTGATTTGTACGTTTGTTTTCTATCGTAAGTTTATGCGGTTTTATATTGTTATATCGTTATATTGACAGTGACCACGGTTATATGCGAGTCTTGAGGGTGGGGTAAGTGGAGTTCAACACACCCTCCCCTCCGTTATCCGTTTCGGAACTTAATATTAATTTAACCCAGTGGTTTCTAACCTTTTTCATTCTATGCCCCCCCCCACTTGTCATTTTTTAAAAATATCATTCCCTCCTTGTAAATTTTCAAAAATCTTATCCACATTAAATTAGACTATTGTCTTTCTTTTTTTTGGCCATACAAATAATTGACATAAAATAACTACGAGTATTTGTACATTATCTACACGACTATTGAATTTTTATTTTCATTATTTTATGAATTGGATGTAAATCAACTTACTGATTTATAAAATTAAATATTTGAACAAATTATTAAATATAAGTGCAGAAATAATAATATGAAATGTAAATATTAATTAAAAAATTTAAATAGATTTAAAATTAATATTTTTAACAAAATTAACAAAAAAAAAAATTTTTGCTACTTCGCCATCACTAAATTTTCCCCTGTGTAGTATCTTAATTCTCCTTAGGAAGGGAATTTCCCACCCGTTGGGAACCACTGATTTAATCGGTCGCAAAAAATATGCGAGTAGATTGAAGCAATTACCCATAAACTGTCTTGTTGAAAATTTCTAAGCAAACCCCTTTATAGAATATTCTATTTTCAACTGTTTATACATAGGCGTTTCATGTTTAAAACAATTATTTACATACATCAATGTATGCAACGACGAATTATAAATAAAATTGGAAGAGCTCAGATTCGAAAAAGTACTTTAGCATCTAAACATTACATGAAAAAAAAAAACTTTTTACCACGTATTGGAGCGTGATTAATAATGTATTTGAAAATCTCTCAGTTCAATGGGTAATCAATAAGCGGATATTACAACGTTGAAAGTATTGAAAACAATATAGTCTAAAATAAAAAAAGCATGTTCCAAAATATATTTCGACCATATTTTTTTCCAACTGAGAAAAGTTTCCAGAATTGTTCGAGAACAAAAATTAAATTTCAATGATTTACATAAAAAAAAAAGAACGCGATTTTTTTTTTTTTTAATTTATCGTACGACTTTGTTAGAGTATTGTTTTGACTTTTGAACACGATATTTTTGTGTAAAAGATCCTGACTTCTAATAATAACAATAATAACGAAATCAATAGAACATAATTCATCTAATATTTTATGGAATCTGTAAACAGAGGTGACTTTAGAGATATCTAATAGATAATATGTAACTATATACTTCACAAATTGACAATTTTGTAATTTATAATATTTGAAAATCGTTTATATATTTTAAATGTGTTCTTAATATTTCTGTTTTGTTTTCTTCTTTCACATTTTCTCATTTTCTAATTCCAATAATTGGAGTCGATTTTCTTAAAGGACTAAATTTTTCTCGAAAATCCCATCACTTCCCTCTATATCAGTGGTTCGCAAAGTGTGCTCCGAAGAAACTAGGAGGTTCTGCACGATAAACACAAGGATTCCGCGAGTAAGATTCTCAATTTAATAGATTTTGAGAAAAAAATTAAGAAAATCAAAAAACAACCTCCCTAATGTACCATCTAGAATCTAGATTCTAGATTCTACAGGCAAATCCAGTTTCAAAAAGTTTGCTGGTCGAATATTTTGGACAAATATTTCCAAGCGAAATAGTTTACAGAAAAAAAAAAAAAAAATAATAAACATCATTGTAAAAACATCATATTCTTCCTTTCGCTCAAAATCTAATATAAAAAATATCTTATGTTTGATACATCGATATATTATAATAGGATAAAGGTAAAACTAACACGTTTAATTACTGTGAAAAACAAGTTTAAAGCAATGTTGAGTCCTGGTAAGTATTTTTTCATCTAGATAAAGATATGGATTGATTAAACTCAAATTTATCTAGATGAAAGATAAAAGATAAACATCTTTTGTTTAGATAAAAATACATAGCTTAAGATTCTGAGTGGAGCAAAAAAGCTTATGATTTGACAATTATGTGTGTTTTTTCTCACTCCTGTGAACACTATTTCACATAGATATACTTATCCAGTGAATAAATACCCGCTGGAAAGTGGACGGGGTAAAATCCAGTGCACTATGTATGGCCTCCGTCTATACACTCCGTCACAATATTTTGTGCGGACCACTCGTCTGACAAGAAAACGCGAAACGTTGTGTGCGATGGTGGCTCACATTGGGTTTGCAAGAGGTGGTGCACAGAAATGTCATGATTTAGGTCAGAAACTATTTTTTTACATATAATAAAATTACTGTAATTTGATTTATTTTTAAAAGTATTATATATATATATATAAAAGCTTTTGATATTACTACTGTACTAGACCTATCTATGGTAGTGTAACTCAACGTTTTATATAAATTGATATATACTAGATATAAACAGATTTTGTACACAAATCGATTGTGCTCCAAAATGCCGTGTGTTATCAGACAACGTGTCATTTGCATTTGTAAAGAATATTAGTACGGCCACCTGGTGCACAACAAATTTGTGCTCAACGCGTAATCCTAATAGTTAACAGATAAACTTATCAACAAAAAAAAATCTTTTCTTTTCTTTCAATAAATAATTTTTTAATTACCAACTATGTATAAATAATAACTTTGATTTGAATAATACAATTATACAAATTTAACAATTATTTTTTTTTCTTTTATACGGATCTTTTGGGTGATCCAAGTGCTCCTGTGCTCCATTGCACGAGTCGCCACGGGTTGTATGTACACAACGACGAACGGTCGTCATACCGCGCGAAAGATACAACACAATGTAATAATTAGGGACCGGATTTATATGCAAATGCATATATTATTATGGAATGGAATAAGCTTTTTGAAATCTGATGAAAATTGTCTCCAATTCAGATCATTTTTATTAAAATAACACTAATTTAATTTTGCATATTTCAACGTTTTTAACTAATTTTGAATATTTTAATGCGTATTTTCATTTACAGTATATATTTTTGTTTATATTTTTACGTTCACGCCCACATATCGAAAAAATTACGATTGTTCGTTATTATGATACATTTACATATAAAAATTATATTTATAAATTAAGTATTATAGGATATGAATGTAGTTCAAGCGTTCGATAGAAACTTGGAAACCAATCATCAGTCAGTGTCGTGCTATATACTTGTCTCTATGGTGTCGTCTGTTTGTGCGTTGTGAAATTGTATCAGATTTTGTTACTTATGATATCACTAGCTGAATTACCCGTCGTTGCCGGGTTCAAGTATAAAAAATGTCTACAGCCCAACTTTAACCGGACGGCCGCAGACCAAAACAGACAATTAATTTTAATAGGGCCGAACCTATTTGGGTTATCGACTTGAAATTTCGAGGATAGATTTTTATAGTAATTTCATCGGGCACTAAGAAAAGATTTATTAAAATTTTGATTTTAAAGGGTTGAAATCGGTAAAAATAATTTTTTACTGTATATCTATATTGATATAATAATAACAATAGCATCCATGGAATTAATTTTTTGTTTTCAATATTTGTTAAACTTTAGCTTATTATTCTTATTATCTATGGCTATGTAGCAGCAGCTGATAGCTAGCAACTCTATGCACAGATTCAGTCTGCATAGACCAATGTTATTTGCTTAATAATATATCGTTAATCAAGTTGTTTTGTTTTTAGTTATAAAATGTTTAATTTACATGCCTCTAAAGGCATCTTTTTAGTTTATTGAGTGGTATTTTTCATGTTAATTTAATTTTGATATATATTTTGATCTAAACATGGGAAAATGTACGTGAGAGCAGCCGTGAGCCGTGAGCCTCTAGCTGTATATTATACGTAGG